>JAOQMM010000001.1:14656069-14670185 GCA_027563515.1 Erythroxylum platyclados
TTTGAACTCTGGACGAGTGAAGTCATGATTATGCTTCCCGTTTTCATCTTTGTCTTCGTAGGCTTGCTGAACAGACGAAGATGCCGAGACGATACTTGGCCTTTGTATGGTTCCACAAGTATCCATTCTATATCTATGTATGTACTTAGGATGAAAAGTTTACAGTGAGTACTCTAAGAATATATAGAACATGTTTGTTTCATAGATCAGAAATACTATTTTAAGATTAATTGCGTAAGACTGGATCAAAGAAGCAAAGTCGTACATAACTCACGACTTTATAAATTGCTTTGGTCCAAGTCATGAGTTGACTGTTAACAAGTCTACCATCATCTGCACTTGCATATAGTAAAAAATGCCCTCTTTGATTGTCTAGGAAATTGACTGAAATGATTAAATAGGTGCTAACGAGTGCTAGTTTATGCCTTTGTAGTCAGTCATTTAGATGCAATTTGATGTATGAAATTATTATTTAATTAATAAAAGGCATTTTTTATCTTTGTGTATTAAGTTAATTATATTTGATGTTTTCATACTGAAAATAAAATTCCTGGAATAATTACTATATAATTGAAATTATGATGAGATCATAACTGTGAGATTCAATTTACATTTACATATTATTCCTAAATGTTCTTAGTTGCAGTTTCGTCAAGACATGATATTGTTGAAATAGTAAAACTATCACATATTATGTTTCTTTCTTATGAAGAAAGTAATTGATCTCATAAATTAAAGTATGAAAATACTTAAATTAATGTATGGGTGATTATTAGAGAACAAGTCACTAAACTGACTCGACTATAAGAATCTCAAATGGAATATTACTTATATGTCTGTGGATTTCCTTATAATGATGGTTGTATAATTGATCCTTATACTTGAGATTACGGAGGTATCTTGTGTGGGAATTACTGTGTTTTGATGCTACTTATAAACTGTCCTATGATAATTCAATAGGTAGTATTTTGATACAGTATGAACTATACTGAGATAGTTGAGTAAGTTAATAAAAGATTCATCACTCTAAAGTAATTAGAGATAATATTCTATTATTGTTCTTGATTAGTAGTGATTTATGAAATTTTTTGGCTAGAGTGAATTGACATTTGAAAAGAGTATTTTCAAATTTCAATTATAAATCAATTACTAATTAGAAAGAAAGAATATAATTGGACCAAAAGAGTAGACATTATATCCATACTCTATCCAATTGGAATATTGGATGACGAAAGGATTACATTATACGTCAGAACCATGCATGGACATGTTAAGTTAAATCACTTTGACATTCTTGATATTTGGGTGGTCATGACATGCTGCTGGACATCAATATTGATTTATGATTATAAATTATTTAATTGAAGAATTAAACATAAATTAAAAGAAGTTTTAATTTATCTGATTCTAATTGTGAATTAAAATTATAATTTATAATCATTACCAATATATTAGGAACCTAATAGGTCACACATCAAAAAGCAACTTATGATGGAAAATCAATTTTAATTAAGTTGGACTTAATTACAAAGTTTGAGAAACTTTAAGGATCAAATAAGAGATATTTGATTTTATTAAAATTAAATTAATTATAATTAGACTGTGATTTTAATTATAATTAAAGAATTTAATTTTAATAAAAATTAAAAATCCTAGTGATTTTTCTATTAATAGGAACAAAGTTTAAGGAACTAGCACTCTTACTTTCTTCCTCTAAAATGTGATGAGAAGTTGCTTTTGTTGATATCGTTAGAGGTTGGACGATTGAACAGCTCGTGATTAACACGGTGAAAACTTTGTCAAAAGATTTCAACAGAAAACACAAATCAGGTATAATTTCTACTTTACAATTCGAGTTTTTATTCAAGTTATACAATTATTGAGATCTGATCAAAATCTATAAAATTTTGGTTTTCCGCTACACTCGTGATTTGATCATGGTTGGATTCCAACAATGAGTTCCACCAACACCAAAGTAAACTTCACTAACCAATGTTTTATTTTGATCTACTATGATGAGTTATATGTGTAGAAAGAAGAAGAGTTTTGAGTAAAAAATGTTTCGTATTTTGGTGTGTCAAAACTATTATAGGAAGGGTTATTTATATACACAAGAATAAAATTAAAATATATGCTATTGTTACTAATTGTACAATATTATAATATATATATAACGTATAGGTATGTTATATTTGCTAATAAGTTCTTAAAATTGTTGAAATGGATGAGATTTGATGAAAATATCTACGATTTAAGACTGCGATGAAGTAGAAACAAGTTAAATAGTGCCTTGAGTAACATAGTTTCGTATAAGGTGACAATCAATCTTAATATATTTGATGCGCTTACAAAAAAATAATTATGAGCAATTTGCATAACATTATGATTATCACAAAAGAGGGGAGTAACATAAGAAGAGGAAACACTCATATTTTGAAGTAATCATATCTTGAAACAACCAAACATAGCCAGGAGAGTTCAGAGGTTGTGTTTACAAGAATTTGATATTTTGTTTTCATACTAACGGTAGAGATAAGTATTTGTTTCTTATTACAACATGAAATGATAGATGTGCCAAAAAAGAAATAATAACAGTTGAGTGTAGATTAACTAGATCTCCAACCTAGTCAACATTAGAGAATGCTCACAACTCTAATAGAGATGAATGACAAAAGTGAAGACATGAAAGAGAGCACCTTTGATATACCAAAGGATATAAATAATATTGAAGAAGTGGGTTATACGAGGTGCTAACCAAAATTGACTAATAATGTGAATAATATGATTAATATTAGGATGAGAGACAATAAGGTATACAAGACTTCTAACTAATTAGCGATAAATAGTACTACAGTTAAGAAGAGTCCCATTAGTAGCAGAAAGATGGACATTAGGTTTGAGTGTTGTGTGTTAGTAATATTAACAAAAGAGATAATATCGATGGCATATTTTGCATATGATAGATAATAGGCAAATTCTTTAAATGAAACTTTAAGACTTGATAAATAACTCATATTACTCAAGTCTTTCATCTCAAACTATTGAAGTAAAAAGGATTTGAGAGGGAAAGAACTCTGAGTATTATCATCAATAATTATCATGTCATCAATATAAAGGAGAAGATAAGTATGTCCTTGAGTTTTTTTTGTGAATGAACAAGGCGCAATCATATGAGCTAGATTGAAAGCCAAACAATAACGGAGCAAAATTTGGCAAACCAAGATTGAGGAGATTGTTTAGTTTATACAAGGCTTTCCAAAGGTGATAAATCTTATTAGGTGGATGATCATAACTAGGTGAATGTTGCATCTATACTTCTGTTATAAGATCACCATTAACGAAGACATTTTTATATCCATTTAGAATAATTATTAATGCTTGCTAATAGCAACTGCAATTAGACTTCAATTTGAGGTTAAATGAGTTATTAGAGTAAATGTATTCTCATAGCTAATACTATGTTCTTAGATAAATCTTTTAGTAACAACTCAGGCTTTCTATCATTTAACCGATCCATCAGCTTAAATCTTGATCTTATAGACCCATTTACTATCAACAACAAGCTTGCCTAAAGATAAGTCAACCATATCCTAGATATTAGTCCTAGCAAGTGCTTGTAATTCTTTTGTCATTGCTTTGGATACGACAAGGAGGATGTCAAAGTATGGGAGGTTATAATGATTGAGAAGGATCATTTGGAGGAGTAGATGGATCCGCAGCTAGTGGAGGTACAATAAGATTAGGCACATGTTATATCGAACTATTAAAACTATTAGATAATGATCATAAAAGAGAAATATCAAGAAATAAAGACATATTAGGATTAAAGAAAAAGTGATGAGAAGATTCACTGACCATAATTTTAAAAGAGATAAGAACATCTTATGTTCTTAAAAAGGTCACATGCTGAGAGATATAGAGTCTTTGTGACAAGGAATCCTCCTAACACATACACCGTTTGTGTTCTATCACATACCTTAGGAAATAACATAATCGTGCTTGTAGTTTTAGTTTTGTGTATTTTTATGGTTGGAGAGGAACAAAATATGTATTGTTAAAGACTTTAAAAGTTTGGTATTCAGGAGTACAATTATACAAGCATTCGTAAGGAGAGATATCACCTTTAATATGAGTAGGAATACAATTGATAATATAGATATAAGAGCAACTTTTGGCTAAAAGGTTTTTAAATAAGAGGAAGAGATGAGAAGAGCTCAAATAGTATGAAGTATGTTTCTATACTTTCATTCAGTAATACCGTTCCTCTAAGAGGTACCTATACAAGATCTTTGGATAATAGTTTCTTGATGATTAAGAAAATGAGTGAAAATTTTTTCTTTATGTTTCATGAAGTTATCAGTGTACGAAATTAAGTTTAGACTATGTTTGCAAAGTGAGAATAAATATAAAATAGGTCTGACCTGTGCATAAGAGGTAAAGTCATATGTATCTAGATAAATTATTAATAAAGGTCATATAATATTGCAAATCTCTTATAATGTCACAAGGAACATATATCCAAATATCATAATAAATAAAATCAAAAGGTGTCAAAAGAATCGAATCGCTATTAATAAAAGTAAAAGGGTTAATTACCAAAAAAAGCCCAATCTTTCGTCAATTTTTCAATTATGTCCAACTTTAAAAAGTAGCAATAAAATGCTCAAATTTTTAATTTTTTTTCAATTCTAGCCCAAACTTCAAAAAGTGACAATAAAATGCTCAAACTTTCAATTTTTTCAATTCTAGCTCGACGTTATCTGTTATTCTCCTAATGCCCTCAGCCCTTTGTTTTCTATTTGTTCTTCTAATGCCTCAAACTACTCTTACATTACAGTGTACTACACCATTAAGCTCTTCATTTTTAGTTCGTTCTCCTGATGCCCTTAGTGTGAGGACGTCGGGGATACATAATATGAAAATTAAAAGGTGAGGGCATTAAGAAAACAAATTAAAAATAAAAGAAAAAACTGAAATCAAAGTGTAAGGTCTTGGGGTTGCGTAATTTGATTTAGGTCATTTTTAAACAACGACGTCATTTTAATTACGTGATTAAACAACATCGTTTCATTATTCTTCATTTGTTGTGTTAATTTTGGCTAACGTGTATTAATAGTTAAGGTTTCTTAAACATGTAACAAGCCATGTCAGCAAACTTAACAGAAAAACTAACATCGGGCTAAAATTGAAAAAAAATTAACGTTTGTGTATTTTATTACTACTTTTTGAATTTCAGGCTAGAATTGAAAAAATTGAAAGTTTGGGTATTTTATTGCTACTTTTTAAAATTAGGGTTATAATTGAAAAATTAACAAAAATTTGAGCTTTTTTTAGTAATTAACCCAAAGTAAAATAAGATTTTAGAAAGTTATATGAGATATAATCAAAATTTTTAGTCTTGACATCACTTAAAGAACCACTAGAAATTAAAAATTCAAGTATAAGATTGGAAAGATGACCAAGATGAGAGTGCTAGATATTAGATGTAATAGCACCAACAATAACTTTGGATGAGAGGCACAGAGAGGTAGGTTCAAATAGTCGTCTAATTTTACACCTTCTACCAAAGATCTCGACCATCTGTGAATCTTGCACGGTAAAATTATGACTAAAAAAATTTAATACAAAGTTCATATAATTGACCAATAAAGATCAGATTTAAGGAGAGTTTGGGAATAAGAAAAGAGTTAAGCAAAGTTAACATAGGCATTTGAATAGTGCCTATACTTTGAAAATGTATAGTAGAGTTATCAACTATAGAGATAGTATGTGGAATAGAGGGAGTTTTTGAGGAATCAAATGTGGAAAAGTTAAAGGTCATGTGGTTGCAACAAGTAGGATCAAAGTACCATAAACAAAAAGTACCAGATGTGATAGAATAAGCAGAAGAGGAATAATACCAAAATTTGTCTGAAGCTGCTGTGGAAGGGGTTGAAGATCTTCCAAAGAGATTTTGGGAGACGTATTTGTATTCTCCATTATACTCTTTGTGGCAACAATAGTAGTAGTTGATAGAGAGGACTTAAAAAGCTATCTTGTTTGGTTCATTTCCTACATTCAGAGATGTGGTGACCATTCTTTTTATAATGATTCCAAAACACCTTCTTTTTAGTTGTGTTATGAGAGGTAGAAGTCTGATAAGAGGAGGTCTGAATGATAAGAAAGACATTAATAAATAGAATAGATTTCTTCATTTGAATGGTGTTTAGTTGGATTTCTTCTACAATTAGTTCTTTGATTACTATATTAAAGCTTAGAAGAGACCTTCAATGAAGAAGTGAGTTGTTGTTGGACTCAATCTCATCTTTGAGAGTCATCAATAGGTGTCAAATGTGCTTTTGATAATGAAGATTAGCGTATATAGTATCATCTTACGCATTAAGCTAAGTAGAGTCTGTAAGTGCCAACTAATCCCAAAGCTTTTGTAATTCAAACATACAACTATGAATAATTTGACTAGGTTATTATTGCATACAATAAATAGAGTATTTCTAATTGTAGACAAGTTGCCTTATCCTTATCTGTCATCTCTTAACATATGTGAAGCTTAAATAACACAGTCCAGAATCTGTATTTCACTCTAATCGGATTCAAATTGAAGCCACAGTATTGAGGCTACTTTGTTTACAACGTATAATCAGCACCTTAGCGAGAGAGAGAGAGAGAGAGCGAGGCACGGTATGAAGCATAGTAACTTATCACAAAGACCATCATGTATACCAACTGGCGTTTTCAGAGAACAATCTGAATCCTTGCTCATTCCAAATGGGACATAGGATTGTTTCAACTGGGGAGCTAGATCTTCACGGAATTAATCACATGTCTAGTTCCAGAACTTTTCATGGATTTCAAGACTCATTTTGCTGAGTTCTAGAAGAAATCATAAGGATTGCAAAAGCCAAATTCATCTAATCCGTTTTAGGAACGACTAATTTACACTTCACTTATCGTGTCAAAAGGTGTGGAGCTTGTCCAATTCCTTCTCCCTCTCTGGCTCACACGACCCACACTACCCAGAAATACCTAAATCACAAAACCAAGATTATATATTACTACAAAAAGTCTAGGCCTTAGATACAAAAAAGATTTAGCAATACCCTTAAAAGAAATCAAAGGCAAAACCAAACGTAGTCAAGAAATTTACCTATGGAAGATGGAGGCGATGATATCTGCGAAGAGAACGACGAAGAGAAGAGAGTAGCGGCGAGCAGAGAGAGTTTCGTCTTTTAACAGATCTGGTGAAGATGGTCGATAGACAGAAATTGAAGAAGATGACGAGATCTGGCAACGATGGAAAAAAATGGAAGAAGACGGCGAGACATGGTGACTGAAGAGAGAGTGAATCTGACGAGGAGAGCATTTCTGCATTTGGGCTGAATGAAACAACGATTGGCCGACCTTTTATCGACAAACCGGTTGGACCAGTTGGCTAAAAACCGACGGGTTCTATAGTAAACCGGCCAGTTTTTACTCTGAAAAGTTATTGGATAAAACTGAACCAGATAGTAGGCCGGTTCAGAATTCAGTTTTTAAAACCTTGATTTATATTCTATACCATATTCACTGTTTGAGGAAGAGCTGATATTACTCAAATACCCTCTAGGTTGTTGGAAATTTTCAAATTGCTTGTTATCGCATCTTGATCGAATCATCAGAGAGTAATTACCTCTATGTTCAATAGTAGTTAAAAGGCGGGCTCAAGTAAAATGCTCTATTTTAAGTTTAGGGATAATTAAAAAAAATTTCAAACTTTCCTCAATTTTTTAATTATAACTTAAAATTTAAAAAGTAACAATAAAATATTCAAGCGTTTAATTTTTTTAATTTTAGTCAGACGTTAAAGCCTACGTTAAATTATTAATGAAACAATATCGTTGTTAAAAATGAAATTCCTGAATTAGTTTATGCAGCTTCAATCCTTCGTTATCTGTTTATTCTTTCGATACCCTCAGCTTTTTGTTTTCTGTTTATTCTCTTGACGCCCCAAACTATTCTTACATTGCAGCGTACTGAACCAATAAGCTCTTCGTTTTCAGTTCGTTCTCCTGATGCCCTCAGCGTGAGAGTGTCGGGACTGCGTAATATGAGAATCGAAGGCTAAGGGCGTCAAGAGAACAAACTAAAAATGAAAGGAAAAACTAAAATCAAAGTGTGAGGTCGTCGAGGTTGCGTAATTTGATTAGGTCATTTTTAAAACAAGGACGTCATTTTAATTATGTGATTAAACGATGTTTTTGGGACACGTGACAAGGCACGTTAGCAAATTTAATAGAAATGCTAACGTTAGGTTAGAATTGAAAAAAAATTGAAAGTTTGAATATTTTATTACCACTTTTTGAAATTCGAGTTAGAATTTAAAAAAATAAAAATTTGAAGTTCGAGCTATAATTGAAAAATTGAGTAAAATTTGAGATCTTTTTATAATTAACCCTTAAGTTTATAAGTTAAAATTTACTGTAAATTTTCAATTTTATCTATTTTACAATTTGGGTCTATTTGCAATATGTAGATATAGATATTATACATGTATCCTTATAGACCATTTCAATGTCCCCAAGAGGCACCAAACTTAAATCGTCAATAAATAGTTGACATGTATTTAATTAATATATAAATATTGGTTAATTCAATCCTATAATTTAATTAAAGCTATATGATGTATGCCATATTAATATAGGCAATAATTGTAATAAAGATAAGTACCCAAGCAAGAATTGTCCAACTAAACTTGTGCTTGGAAAGACGAGCTTAGATTATCTGTTCCTATTATGTTTTATGAGCATCCATTTGACCATGAGCATCCATCTGAATAGATGCTCATAGAACATGATAGGAACAAAGTAATAAAAACAGATAATCTAAACTTGTCGAATGGATACTCATAAAACAAGATAGGAACAGAATAATGAAACAGATGATCTTATATTTGGAAGGACAATGTTAAGAGTCCTTATTCATAATTAAAATTCAAAAACATCGGCAATTTATTATAAAGTGATCCATCATAATTTCTGCCAGAATTTCCAATCACATGGAGTCAATAAAGCAACATATGGTATTAGTCTAAATCAACAAAACACAAGATCAATTACCATTTATTTTCCATCTCGTAACAGAGAAAGATGGTTACAAAAAAAAAGAGATTTCGATCACACCATGTCCCTTGACTCATGAAGAAGAGGAGCCATGTCACTTGCACCATCAACATTAACATTGACCCATAAAACTGCGTGTACTAATACAATTGGTGTCGTAGCAGCTAAGGTGACCACAAGATGTATTGCAGCTTCTGTGACGATGAGTCCAACCATGGCAATAAAGGCTAGAACACACAGCACTAGTCGTTTGTCAATAACCGTGTGAAACAATTCAGATCTAGGTAGGGCTCGAAGTAGTAATATGTACAGCGAAGCCACATATGTGATGATGACCATATAAATCAAAGAAACCTTGCGTTGTGGAATAAGGGTAATGAACAGTACTATCCACACAAAGTGAGCATAGTATAATTGGAAATGGATCAAATTTCTGATAATTCGTAGAGCAGCTGCATCTGGGCTTGAAGGGATCTTAAAGGGGCATACCAGTTTGAACTCTGGACGAGTGAAGTCATGATTATGCTTCCCGTTTTCATCTTTGTCTTCGTAGGCTTGCTGAACAGACGGAGATGCTGAGACGATACTTGGCCTTTGTATGGCCCCAGAGGTATCCATTCTATATCTATGTATGTACTTAGGATGCAAAGTTTATGGTGAGTACTAAAGAAGATATAGAACTTGTTTGTTTCAGAAGTACTATGTAAGATTGATTGCGTAAGACTGGATCAAAGAAGAAAAGTCGTGAGCAAACTTGACAAGTCAGTCAACTGAAACCTCATATGCACGACTTTACAAATTGCTTTGGTCCAAGTCATGTGTGATTGTTGACAAAGTCTAACATCGTCTGCACTTGCATATAGTCAGAAATGCCCTCTTTTGATTGTCTAGGAACTTGACTGAAATGATTAAATAGGTGATCTGAAGTTACCTGTGAAGCTTCTTCATTCAAGAACCTTAAGGAACAAACTGTTAGCTCTCTGGCTTGCTAATGAGTTCCACCAACACCAAAGTAAACTTCACTAGCCAAAGTTTTATTTTGATCTACTATGATTATTTATATGCGTAGAAAGAAGAAGAGTTTTGAGTAAAGGTGTAGAAAGAAGATGAGTTTTGAGTAAAAAATGTTTTGTATTTTGGTGTGTCAAAACTATTATAGAAAGGGTTATTTATATACACAAGAATACAATAAAAATTACTACGGCAAAAAGTGCTTTAGACGACGACATGTTTGCAACAGTTTAAAAATGTGGTAATAAAAATTAATATAATGCAACAGTTTTTAAAATATTGCCTTTAATAATATTAAAAGATAACGACAATATTAATTTGTTATTACATATAAGAAAAGGTAATAAAATTTAAAAAATATTACAATAAAGTTTTATATATGCAATATATGAAATTGCTGTTATAATTCCGGTTATTTATTTACTAAAGGATATTTACTAATGTTATATATTTATTTATATAGTTACTTACTAATGTATATTTAAAATATAAAATTTCTTTATTCATTAATGAGTATTTAGAATATGTCTAAGAAGATTAAAATACCCATCAATTTTTATTTATTAAAATTAAAGCACCTGATACCATTTCTAAAATAAAAAAATATAATAAATACATGTATTAAAATGTTTTTATTTAATTCCTCTCCATTTAAGACAAAACTTATCCATTTTTTTTTAATTGTTCGGATACAATGGCAACGTTGGATTCTCCAAAATCTGCTGCTCCGCTATCTCCAAGAGACTAACCCCAACCCCAAGTCCGATTCTTCCAATGCATTGTTACCTACTATACAATCCATGACTCCGGTTGTCTGCATCCTTCGCTTCGCCGACGACTCCGCCAGCGGAGCCATCATGGGCCCCATATTTGGCTTTGGTTCTCTCTCAAACTATCTATTTTTTTTAATTTTTTATGGTTTTTTTTGAAAAATTAAAAATAATTTCATTTGATGGGAGAATGTACATAGGTTCTGATCCAATAGCCAAAACTGCAACACTTTACTAAGTGATACATAAACCAAACCAAAACGACATCACCTTAGTGGAGACAACGTGATACATAAACCAAACTCTGCGTTTTCCAAACAAAGATAAGGAAACCGGTTGAGTTATTCACCATATACTCAAATCAACTAATTAGGGATTGGAGGATTTAACGCCACTGGAGATGGGAGTCACTAGGCGATGAAACGCGAGACAGAACAAGTCTGCAAGCAACTCGACAAAGCTTGAATCCGAAGGTTGAACAATCTCTATACAGAACTTCCATAAAGGAAGATGGAGGGGACCTCCAAGGCCAGTCTATGCGCATCTACTGATTTTTGTGGCTTGTCAAGCTTGAGCTTTCTTTTACTTGATTTGGGTATTCATCAATTGCTAGAAAGCTTGTAACTTTGAGTTACTGTGTCAATTGCATGGTGCTTCAGTCCATTTTGAACCGCATGTTGTAGATATGATGAATGGAGAGCATTGTACAACTCTGAGTGTATCTGTATCGTGATGGATAGTCATTTAACAAACCTTTTTCCTGATCTGATTTAGATTGACTGCTTAAGTTTATCCTATGAACTGTTGCCCTGATTCCCAATTTAGTTGTTCTTGAAATATGAATCTTTCCCAAATGGAATTTTTTTAACAGGATAATAACCTTCGACCGACAGAACTTGAGGATGTGTTTCCCACTGCACCAGGTTGAGTTTTGTTGTAATCTTATTGCTGGATATTGTGACATTCATTGTCTATTTATTTCTATCGTGATACTCGTAGTTTATTTATCTGTTTCAATCTTGACATTCAGTTTATTTAGCTATTTCAATATGTGCGAGACATCCAATGGATTTGATATGCATGTGCTTCTTCTATTCTTGACAGATATACACTTTTCTGTCTTTTAAATATTCCTCCTATGTTTTGTTTTGACACTAATGTAATTTCAGCCCTTGGGATTAAGCCACTTATAAGGATGTTGCAGAGAAAACTGGGCTGGGTGGGCTATCTATTAATACATTTTTGGTCAAGGTACTAAAATTTTACCTTCTTTTGAATCACCTCTCTCAAGCAAGCCTTGCAGTGCTTATTACTACTTTTCTTGTTGTACTCTTTGGTAATGTATAATTTGCATTGTGTGGATATTTATGCTAATAGTGTGAAGTTTTACAGTTTAACTGTGTCATACAAACCTGCTCTTTCTTTCACATAGGCAGCATCATCACATCTTGCATTTCTTTGGGTGATGGATAGGGACGATTAGCTGATGGTTTTACTTTAAAGGTTCATAAGATTAGCAATATTAAATAGTGATGATACTTCTATTAAAAGTAATTTTTTGTGTGCTATGTGTTTCAGTGGGCGCTTATGACACTTCTTGATCCATCTCATGCTGTGGAAAATCTAATTTACCTTAATTATCTTGGAGATCCAGTCGTTGCTGTCCGTATAATGAGGAGAATGTTCTTGGCGTAAGTTGAATGTTCTTGTTCTTTGACAATTAATGTAAAACCATACAATATGTTCAATCTCTCAATGTGAAAAAGACTAGGCAAACTTTTCAAAATTTCTTTCCTTTCTTTGAAGTTTAATGTTTTTATATACCTTTGTTGTCATTTGTTTTCTTCTTTAGTATTATGATCAGGAGTTCGGTCCTTATAGTATATAGATTTACCAACTTTCCTGTTTTGTGGGTTTCTTTCAAAAGTCTTCTGATGGTTGAAATTATTTTCTTTTCTTAATTTACTGGGAAACTGAATATCCAACATTTCTTATACAAGTAATTAAGAAAACCTTGTGTTAAAGGAAATTCCTGAAGGTGGAATTAAGAAACTGCTGCCGCGTAAAGAATCTTTGGCACCATGTGATATAGCAGTATTTGTTTATGACAGGTATATACTAGCCATTACTGAATTTGGCTATTATATTGGGAGATTGTCTTAGAATTTGATCAATTATATGACGCATAATCTTGTATTTAATTAAAAAATTTTGTCAATAATGATATTTGTTCATGAAAGCTACACTAATTGATCTAGGGACTGTTATGAATCCTCTTGAAGACCAAAATAAGGAAAGCTTGAGTTAATGTGTTAGTTGTTGTTGCTGCAGCTTTAATGAGTCGTCATGGAAAAGGACAACCGACTTGCTTGTTGAAGTTGCGGGTCATGCTGAGGACACAGGTTATGAGGTGCCTTGCTTATGTGTAACAGCCAAAGATGATTTAAATTCATTTCCTATGGCAATACAAGAATCGAACATGGTATTTTCTTTCTTTGGAAAAATATCATTTGATGTACTCTATTGGAATGAAGTGTGAATGCTCTTAAGAGTTAGGATAGGGTTTTATTGAGAAAGGTTACAGAGCCAATGTGATCAAGAAGCCTGACATCGATTTCGAATTCTATAAATGATGAAGAGTTTTTGAAGCACATGTAATTTTCCTTGCAATTGTTGAGAATTGTAGAATTCACTTTTGTATTTTGTAACAATAAAAGCACATGTAATTTGCTTTTGTATTTTGAATATTTTAAATGTTGAATTTTACAAGTTCTTATGGACTGTATATTATATATAAATGTAATTTTTTATTCGTTTATATTTGATAGTACGTATGCAATTAAGACGTACATTAATATCTATATATTTCTTCTAATGTATATATGGATGTTGCCCACATAATGTCTAGAATTTGATTTTACGTTAAATAATATTGGTAATGAAAGAATAAATTGTTGCCTAAAAAAATTTACTTTGTTGCCTTATAAAGACTTAAAAGTGTTGCAATATTAATTTAACATTGTTGTTATATTTTGAAACTAATGTATTGCCTTAGTTAAAACTTAAAGCAACATTTTTTATTTTGTTGCCTAATCAAAAAATTCTGTTGCCTTATACTTATTGCAGTGCCACTTCTTGTAACGATATAAATTATGTTGCCTTAAAAAAAGGCAACAATAACTGTACTTATAGCTACGCTTTTATCTGTTGCCTAAAGCACTTGTTGCCGTAATGAACGTT
>JAOQMM010000001.1:14705495-14716640 GCA_027563515.1 Erythroxylum platyclados
AATAATAAGATACATAACTTGTATCTTAACAATCTCCCCCTTTTTGGCATTATTTGTCACATAGTCAAAACTCCCCCAAAAGCAGATAATTGGACATATAACCATCAAATGCACAAATCCATTCTCCTCCTTGGGACAAAAAGATGCCAAAAACCATGACGAATAATCACATAGATACCTTAAAATCTCCCCCTGAATAGAACATTCACCATAAATAATCTGATGTCTCCCCCTTGGGACAAAACAGAGTCAAAACGAAGAATGCCTTCAACACAATCAATCTTAGCGAATAAAGAAGCATAAAAATCAACAACAAGTGCAGCGGAAGAACTATAAACACGCCAAGATGACAATGTACCACTATTACCACCATTCAAAATACTAGCCAACATATCATTACTTACTTCAATTCCATCTTTATAAGACTGATTAGATTCATAAACCCAAGCATGTAAAGATGAGTGTTCCCAGTGTAGTGAGAGAGAGGAATACCTGAGAGATAAATCCAAAATGATGCCCGATTTATGAGAGAGCTGAAGCTTGATAAGGATGAAGATGGATCTTCAGTGAAGCCAAACAGAAGCCAAAATGAAAACTACTAAAAAAGATGGGACGACAGTGGCAACATAAAAACTAAAGAAGAACTAAAGAATACAAATTTCTTTTTCTTTTTCTTTTTCTTTTTCGTTTTCCTTTTTTCATTTTTAAAAAAACAAAAAAATAACATACTTAAAAAATTTAAAGTACATAGTTCCTATGTCCCTCGAAGAAATTCAAACCTGGCCTTTTTCTTCATCATATTATATTTGTTATCGGTTTCTTCTTCTGAAGTAACTGACTTATCCTCTGTCTGAACAATTACGAAAACAATCTCTGCTTCAAGTGTTTTGGTTGATTTATCATTTGAAGTAACTGATAATTCTTCAATTCGCGCAGTTACTTCCTTAGCAACAACTAACTGCGAATCTGGACAATTTCTTGTTTTTTCTTCACAACGTCTTTGTGCTTGTAGTTGTCCCTTTCGAATCCAAGTGTGCTTCGATACCATAGATTTTTGCTATTGGAAATTTTGTATTGGATGTATAGATTTTCAGTTTTGGGTTCTTTGAAACAACATCTGTAGTAACTTGTAGCATCTCGACCTTATGTGCCCGATAACTCCACAAAAGTGACATGTAGATACAAACTTCCGATTCTTCCTCAAAATTTCTTCTGGGACAGATCTGGATATATTAACTTTCTCCTCATTCACCTTAGAGCACTCACCCTTATAGCTAATGCCTTGGAGATCCCCTTTAACCTTACCGATTTTCATTAACTTTTCTAACTTTTCTGTGTCTCTATTTAACAATCTCAATCCCTTTTTGGTACTTGCTAATTTCAGTCTAGCTCTGCCAAGCTCATCTAATGTTGTCATCAATTTCTTCTCTAGCTCTTGGATGATATTCTTCATAGAGAGCTTTTCTTTCTTCAATCTTTCATTCTTTCTACACGTTTCCACCCATTTTTTATACATACCCTTATAAGCCTCGTAAATGTTCTCCCTTTTATCACTTAGGCTACTTTCATCACTGTCATAATCAAATATAAGGCCTTGAGCTGAATTGTCTATGTTTTTCTTGAAATTTTTCTTCTTTTTCTTCTTTTTCGTCTTCAGTTACTTCCTTCTCAGTTACTGTTAAGTAAGTAATTGGACTTTTGCTATATATAGAAACTAACACAGCACCATTAGCGATTTCTTCTTCACTGCCATATTCATTCTTGAATTCATTCTCACTCTAATTACTCGTATAAGATTTCCCTTTTCGCTTCTTCAAGGTGTTAGCACACTCCGCTTGAACATGTCCGAATCCTTGACACTCATGGCATTGAATTTTCTTCACCTTTCTTTCTCCCTTTTGAGTTTTGGTTTGTTGTTTGAAGTTGTTCGATGAGGTCCGACCGTTTTGCCTAAACTCGGATCTGTCATTTTTCACTCTCTTCAGCCACTTACTGAACTTTTGTGTTAATAATACAGATCCTCATTCTCGTTGGATTCATCTCCTACATCATTCACATCTTTACCAATTTCAACTTGTCATGCCAATCTTTTTCTCCTTTCTTTTTGCCCTTTAACAGATTCATCTCAAAATTAGTCATTATTATGAAACAAGGATCTGCACCAACTTGATGTACCAAGTTCTGATTCGGTAACCTGCTCTGATACCAATTATTAAACCTGTAGGGAATAGTTTTGCAAACTTTCAGATCTGTTTCTGACAAACACAAAAATTAAAAAATTAAAAGCACCAAAAATAAATGAGACCAATATTTGTTAATGCAGTTTGACACTCCTTGCCTACGTCTGCAAGTACAATAGATTTACCCAAGGCTTTACTGAGCTGACACTACTCAGCCCTTGACACTATCCCTCAACCTCACTTCCTGTGAAAGAATTTCACACCCAATAGTACGACTGCCTCGTACTAACTTCAACAGAGGATTTACTCAACAATTTTTTAATGATAACGAATCGAAATAAACAATCAACTCAAGTGATTAACTAAACAAGAAATAAAAATGAAAACATTTGAGATAAAAAACAACTCCCCTAAATATGTCGCTTCATCAATGAAAGAACAAGAAGTTGTCCATTGAAAGATCTGCTATGATGCTTCAATATTGTCACTGAAAATCTCACATATAACAGCCACAAAACTTCTCAAATCAACAAACGTTTCTTCATCAAAATGTTATACACGAAGGGCTGCAAAAACATCAAAGCTGCTGGAATTTTCGAACATCATCTCCAACATTGACAGCCACGAGAATAGATATAATCAACACCCAATCAACCTTAATCCTTCCATCCACGTGATAATCACAAAGGAGAAAAACTCACAACCAAATTCACGGAAATTGTTCTACCCACCAAAAACAGGAAGAATGTTGGAGTCCCACACAAACCCACACACAAAATTGAGTCGCGGCAGACAAAAAAAAATGCAACTTAAGTGATCACGTGATTCTATAGGAAGTCTATATAAGATGGACTTCTATACTTATTAAACAAATTTAACGTGATACTCAAGGAAGTCTTCATAAGATGGAGATCTTCTAATAACCAATCAGCTTTAAAACCAAATAAACTATCTCAAGGAATGCTTTCATGGAGGAAAGATGTTGAAGCATAGAGTGAAATTCCCAAGTTGATTCACGCGAAGATGAAATCAAAACACAGCTGCACTCACATCCATCCAATCGACAACCACACAAAAAGATCTCACCAAAAATTCATCCACAAAAGATACGTAAACACCATAAGAAAATACAGCTACTGAGACTTCGATCAACAACAAAGACAACCCTCCATTATCATTCAAAAGCTGGAGAAAAGGACAGCCCTCATCGATAATAAACTCAGTTACAACATGGTAACGTTTCAGACCCCCAAAACAAAACAAAAACAGAAAGTTGCAGCGTCAAAATCAAATCATATCCCACAAAAGATACTAACGTTTCAGACCCCCAAAACAAAACAAAAACACTTTTCAACAACACCCATACTCCAGCTATAATTCGCACAATCACATACCACTTATTCATGTGCTTTTCACACCCCGACTAAGAATAGACCCCTATTTTATATCAACAACATCCATAACTACAAGATAATCTTGTATATCTTTTTAAGTCTAACTCAATCATCAATCTAATGTAAATTCTACCTCATCTTAATTTGAGTTTTAATTTTAAAACTCATCAACATTATCTTAGATGTCCAATTATCAAATAACGTCAAACACAATAATAAGATACATAACTTGTATCTTAACATTATTCTCCAATATCTATTTAAGAGACATCTCGACAAGCTTACTATATAACTCATGCTTGCTTTCGGGAATGGCTTTAATCAACATATTAGCACCATTCAAGTCCGTATGAATCTTCTTTATCATCAATTATTGCTCTTCAATCATAGACCTCAACCAATGATATCTGACATCTATATGTTTCATACAAAAATGATACATACTATTTTTTTTCAAGTCAATAGCTTAATTTGACTATCACAAAATGCTATATAGTCTTCTTGTTTCACATCCAACTCTTGAATGAACCTTTTCGGTCAGAACATCTCCTTACAAACTTGCATTGTAGCTACATACTCTGTTTCACTCGTAAATAAAGCCACACACTTTTGTAGCTTGGATTGCCATGAGATGGCTTCCCTTGCAAAATTAAACAAAAAACCTGAAGTGACTTTTCTTCCATCAAGATCTCCAGCCATATCTGTATATGTGAAAAAATTTTCATCACCAAAACACAAACTCCATTTTGAAGTTCCTCTCAAGTATCTTAAAATCGATCTCACTGCTTCATAAAGAACCTTCCCTGGATTTGATAAGAATCGCCTCATTATCCTAACAACCTGTGCAATATCTGGCCCTGTACACACCATTGCATACATCAAAGACCTTACTATAGATGACTATAGAATAGAAGACATACCATTTTTCTCCTTTTCTATTGAGGTACATGCACACTTGCTCAGCTTGAAGTGAGTTGCTAGTGGCATGCTATATGTTTTATATTAACTCTTTTTAGTACCTGTTCAATATATCTCTCCTGAGATGTCCATAATATTTTACTCTTCCCATCGCAAGTTATCTCTATGTCTAAAATCTACTTTGCATTTTCCAATTCTTTCATATCAAAATATTTGGACAAATACTCCTTTAACTTTTAGATTCTTCCAACATCTTGACCTACAATCAACATATGATCAACATATATAATAAGAATGATGGAGTTCTCAACTATGAACTTTTTGAAATACACATAAGGATCGTCATAAGTTTTCTTATAGCCATATCACGATAAAAAGGAATCAAACTTCTAATACCACTACCTTGGAGCTTGTTTCAACTCATATAAGCTTTTCATCAACTTTCAGAATATATTCTCCTTGTCTTTAGTTTTGAAACCTTATGACTGCTTTATGTATATCTCCTTTCTAAATCTCTAAACAAGAAGCTTGTTTTAACATTCAATTATTCGAGTTCAAGATTCAAACAAGCAATCAGACCCAAAACTGTTTGAATTGAGATCATTTTGACCACTGGTAAGAAGATTTTATCAAAATCTATACCCTTATTTTGACTAAAACCTTTCACCACTAGCATTGCCTTATGCTTTACCAGCTTGTCATCACCTTTCTTTATATTGAACACCCACTTATTCTTCGTTGCCTTTTTACCTTTTGGAAGTTTTATATGCTCATATATATCATTCTTCTTTAGAATTCATGTCTTCTATCATAACTGCAATTCAAAAATCTTTGTCTTCACAAGATGCAATCTCTTGTATATCCTTAGGCTCCCCCTTAGTAGTAACCAACAGGTATTCTGAACTTGGATACCTTGTAGAAGGTTTTTTTCTCTTGTCGACTTTCGAAGTTGTATTTCATTAGCTATTGCATTTGATTTCTCCCCCTGCTCATTATCCTCAACATCTTCATCTTCAACATTGTTCAGATATGGTTCATGTAGCTCATCATTATAAAGTTGAGCTTGACCGTCATCAATGTATGTTTAATCATACACTTCATCTCCTTCACCTATAGACTGCTTAGTAGTGGAAGAAATTGGCGAAGAATTAACAATGTTATATGATGAGCAACTGTGTGTTAACTTATCTCCCCTCAAAAGATTAGCACCTCTCTTGTACTCATAAAATACTACATCCTTGCTCCTGACCAGTTTTTGTTTCTCTAAGTCATAGATTTTGAAGTCAAACTATTCATCACCATAGCCAACAAAGATGTAAGGTATTACCTGAGTCAAGCTTTTGTCTCTAATCCTTAGGTACATGTCTAAAAACCTTACAACATAAAACTCTCAAGTGATGATATGTGGGATCTTTACCAATCCATACTCTCTTAAAATCTCAAAATTTAATGGGACTGAGGGAGCTTAGTTGATCAAGTAAGCTGCAGTTTGGATTGTTTTACCCTAAAATGCCTTCGGCAATATGGACATTCTGAGCACACAATGAACCATCTCTACAATAGTTCTATTCATCCTTTTAGCAATGTCATTGTGTTGTGGAGTCCTTGGTTCAGTCTTTTCATGCCTAAAGTCATGCGATGTACAGTAGTCTTCAAACATCTTGGAAGTGTACTCATCTCTATTAACTATTCGCGGACACTTCACCTTCCTCTTAACTTCCCTTTCTACCATGACAAGAAACTTCTGGAAAGTTTCAAACACTTGACACCCAAGTCTTTCTCAAAGGACCATCAATAAATATAATAAAATATTTGTTACCTCCTAGTGACTCCTTATCAATACAACCACAAACATTTGAATGCACTAACTATAGCATCTTTGTCTTCCTTATAAATAAGAAACTTTATGTTGCTTTACTGCCAAATAATGATCATAAAGATTAAGGTTGAGAGTTTTTGACTGGGATAAGGGATTTACCAACCAATAAATTTATTAACTTTTTGCTCATATGCCTTAAACGTCTATTCCACATATTTGGACAAGTTACCTTTTCGACTGTGTGTGCTTCTCCACCACCATACACCTTTAAGTGCATCTTATACAATGTGCAATATAGCTCACCTCGAGCAACAGTCATTGCTCCCTTAAACATTTTTCAATTCCTATCCTAAAAAAATGCTTGAATCCTTCTTGGTTTAACACATTTGTCGATAAAAAATTCAACCTTAAATTGGGGATGTGTTATACAACTCTCAGGGTCAATAAGCATTTGATATTCATTTGAACTCGGATGTCACTCATATCAACAATCTTGGCAGAACTTTGATTTCCCATCTTTACGCTCCTAAAGTCTCTGCTTTTGTAATTTGACAAGTACTTTACCTTTGGAACATAATGATATAAAGCTTTCGTGTCGGTCCAATCATTTACAACCAGAATCAATGACATGGAAGTATGCACTTATTGCATAAACTAGGGATAGATCGTCATCTATGCTTAAAGCTATTGCAGCTATATTCTTATCATCTCCATCATTCTGATGATCTTGCTCTTTCTTATCCCTCTTTCTCTTATAGTAAAACCTCTTATTATGTCCTGGCTTATCACAATAATGACATATCTTCATGTCTTTATCACCTTCGGACTTTAATCGATTCTTCGAATTGTGGCACCCTTACTTTGACTCCTTCCCCTGCTTTTTGCCATGAAAGCTTGCACGTTATCAACTCCCATCTCTTTTCTTTTAATTTCTTCATTAAACATACTATATTTGATTACATCCAAAAGGTGAAAACCTTTAGGAGTTGAATTGCTAATGGCTACCACTAGCATTTTTCAACTATTCAATAGCAAACTTAACAGAAACAATACTTGAAGTTCATCATCAAGAATGATCTCATAGTTTTTAGCTTGTTGATTATGTCCTGGAAATCACTCAGATGTTCTGACATAAATTTTTCAGCTTTTAACTTCAAGTTCACAAGCCTTTTAATCAAAGAGAACTTGTTACTAGCAGTCTTCCTTTCATAGAGTCCTTCTAGCTTTTCTCATAGCTCAAAATGATATGTTTCTTGAGACACATGGTTGAATATACTAATTTTAATCTATTGTCTACAGTGATATTCATGTTTTCTCATTCTCTATTTAACATCTTCTCAGGTTTGAAGGAACATCATCCTTCACACCTTTTCCACATCAATATGATCAAAAAGATCCTTGCAGTACAAAAAGTCCTCCATCATGGGCCTCCAAATCAAGTAGTTTGATGATGTCAACTTGACCATAGAGTTGTTTCCACCTTCCATCATGATGACTCTGATACCACTTATAGGGAGACAATAATACAACTCTCTAAAAGATCAAGAAAAAAAAAACTCTTCTACTTCAACCAAAAAATTAGTATGAGGATAAGAAACTTAATGAAAAACCAACACCAATATTTACTTGGAAAACCCTCTAATGTAGAGGGTGAAAACCATAGGCCAAACTGACAAACAAAATCTACTGAACTCAAATAAGGATTTACAAAGTTTGATCTCTCACCCTAAAATAAAAAATTATTTCAGAAAGTTTCATGATTGAAAGCAAAGTTGATGTAACAATCAACAAACTCTCAAACCAATCCTATAAATAATAAAAAAAAGGATGAGAATACTACATTACTTGCCCTCTCTCTGTTTTTCCTCTCTTTTGGACATTATGGCTGCACTCTCATGCAAAACCTACATATTTTTCTCTTTTATGCCATGAAATAGGTTTTTCTACACCGTACATAGCTAAGTGACTATGTATCTTCCAACACCGCCTCAATCTCAAACATATACGATTATAGAGAGCTATACGTTCGTCACACATGATTGTGTATGCCATGCATATGGGCGTGTATATGACTATATATGTCTTCACTATTCACATGATTTTAGAGACTTACACGGTTGATCCATAAGGCCATGTAAGTTAAGGACACGGGTCTGTGGTATTATACACGACTGTGTCTCTCCCAAAAGAGCTTCATCCACTCGATGTATATCTTGTCTTCACTTGTGCGTCATCCCTACAAAGCATAAAGGCGTCTAGGATCTCCAAAAGTCTTTAAATGGGGTTGGATACTCAACATCATATATATATTTTCATTCTAAAACTAAATGTTAAAATTATAATAGATAATTAATACGAACTCACTTTCTTTTATAGTGATAATTATTTTATAAATTATAATTAACATCTCAAGAAATTTACCAATTTTTTTAGATCTCATAATCAAATCCTTAAATTTTCAAAGGGAGATCGTGAGAGTTTGGTCAGCTAAAAGAACACAAATGCCTAAAACTTGTTTAGTTAGTAGCTACCATCCTAGAAAGAGGCCTACTTTTGATAAAGCAACAAGTGTATAGAAAAGGCAAAGGTAAAGAGAGGATAACAAATCAAAACTATTTCTAGAAGTTGATAAGGAAAAATAACATCAACATTGAACTTGCGAGCAATTAAGTGGGAAAGCAATTGAAACCATTTACTTCTACATCCTAAAACAATCTCTTATCTAGATGACTCTTCTAAGTTAAATCCTAACATTCTATCTTATTGATTTTTCTCTTTCTCCTCTCTTTTCAAAAGATGTAACATGTACAGACACAAATTAAATAAGGACCAATGAACTGTTTTTGTAATTAATTCTTGATTCAAAAGCTTATGTCTTTCTGACCACTATTACCCTAGCCATGATGTAGCAATCTATTGTTAGTCTTCAATGAATGATTAGTGAAAAAAGATTCTGAAAGAAAAGGGATAACAAAACTTATCTATGTTCAATAATAGAGAGATTGGAAAATTGGGTTTAATGGGGGTGTGGGGACCGATGGTTCAAAGACAATTAAAAATGTTGTTATTCTTATCTCAACTTTAATTATTGTTGATGAATTCTTAAGATAGTTGTGCTCACATGCAGGTTGCAAGTCTATTGCATTTTTAAGATAATTGTGCTCAAATGCAAGTTGCAAGTCTAGGTCCTTATTAGATTGTTAATCTCTTCTTTTTCTAAAACAAGACAACATAGAATAAGATTTAGTTTCTGTGTCCATCTTTTTAGAGTAAGTTTTACTAATATGTGCGATCAAATTTATTATTTATGATTCATAAGAACACAGTTTCATATTTCTTGAGGGTATTTTGCTTTCATGATGTGATAGAACAGTTCAAATATAAAAACATCAATAATTAGTTAACGCCTATTTTTTCTAATTTTATTTTGTAAAATGAATAAATTAGATTAATCAGACCACATAATGCGTGTTTATGGTCAACACGGAAGCTCTAATACAACAAAATTCCAAGAATGTTAGTCTTTCTTTGTCATTAAACAATGTTAGTCTTTGTTTTTCATTAAACAATACCCATGAATTAATTAATTAATGATCACTCAGAAAAATTAAAAAAAAAGGAAGAAGGAAAGAAGTTGGATTTGTTGGGAAAGTAATAATCCATTATTTCATTAACTTTTGGTTAGTGGAATCATTATATGTCAGACAACAAAATAAACTAAGGGAAGCACAAACGGAAAATGTTATATTTTTTGAAAGAGTTTTTACACCTTTTCAATAGATTTTTTTTTTCTTCTAAATGATATTAATATTAATGCAGATATCCTAAGAATTCTCTTTTGTATATCAATTATCATCGATCTGTTGCGTTACAATATTTTCATTTTTATATTTGAAGTATAGGCATAATATTACCATAGACTTTGATTTGACTCTCTCAGAAGCCCCTTCCACGAAGTCGGCTCGTTTTCCTAGAAACAGACAAGTCTTATAATATAGGAACATAAAGAGCAAAATGGAAGAAACATCGGAAGGTTGAAGGTTCATTCAAACAGCTTGTCGTTGCCACGTGATAGATGGAATCCTCCACCAAGTCCTTTTCTATTCCTTTTAGTAACGGGTACCTTTCTTATATAAACAAACAAGTCATCGCATTGATAGATTTCCAAGAGATGGATATAGATTGGTGGATCATGTAACATGGTGCATTCCTTTATGAAAGCTTTTGAGTAATTTATTGTTATACTTTATGTATGAAGAGGCGAGTTGAACCTATACGCAATCCATATTATATAAATGTAAGATTCTTAGGCTGCTTATGTCCATATTAATAAATGACCTCCGAAGTCTTAGTCATCCTCCATCAAATTAAATATAACATTTAA
This sequence comes from Erythroxylum platyclados, assembly GCA_027563515.1. Classification (NCBI taxonomy): domain Eukaryota; kingdom Viridiplantae; phylum Streptophyta; class Magnoliopsida; order Malpighiales; family Erythroxylaceae; genus Erythroxylum; species Erythroxylum platyclados. Next base: position 14,716,191 of record JAOQMM010000001.1, read on the forward strand.
ATAAGTCATGCATGCATGCATTTGTGAAAATCAAAATTAACTACACCATCATCAACTTCTAATCCAATCATTAGTTATACTTTAAACTTGTAACTCAAAGAAACCAACTTTAAAATAGACATTAACTAAGATTTTTAGTTATTTAGAGACTTTGCCTAATAAAAATTTACATAATTGTATTTTTACATATAATTAGGCAATTATGTATGTTTTCCATCAAACTAAAATTGAAATTGTCACATGCGGTAATCATTGGTCATTTCTCTTTAAAGCACACTGAAACGTGTGCTTCCATCCCTATCATCCTTCCATGTAAGTATCTTTGGTTAGAAATTTCATGTCCTTTTAAGAGTAGGTCGTCGAGGAGAATATCATCAAAATTCAGCGTTTGAAAGTGAAAATATGGGTAGGGTATAACGAGTTATACTAGAAAGAGGAAAATAGTTGAAA
>JAOQMM010000001.1:14728341-14738833 GCA_027563515.1 Erythroxylum platyclados
TATGAACATCCTCTCCTTTATGAGTAGGGACGCATCTTTCAACTATAGAGGACACAATTGGAAGCTGATTGTACTCCCCAAAAGTTCATCGCATTAGGAGCAAGATGCCCTACAATTCCTTCAAATATTTGTTTTGCTAAAACAGGAGAATTTTGTCCTGCAAACTGTATCAGAGTGGCAGACAGTTTGTCAACCTTCTTTGTCAATATCTTGATTACGTTGGTCATAGAGGTCGTGTTAAACTTCAACTCTAGAATTTTTTGTGTGAAAAAAACGTCATTTTATTGCGACGATTTTTAATTTCTTACTAGCAAGAAAGTTAACTGAAGGTGAGGCTACCTTCTCAAGATTCTTTACCATTTAGGATACAAAACCTTCATTTTGTATTGTTGTAGGGACTTCTTACTCTGGGATTAGAGGCACAACAATTTCTTTTTCATTCCTTGTTCGTGGCATTAAGTCCTACCGAGCGTGCCAAATTATTGGTGTTAATTTAAAATTTAAGTGTGCCAAGGAGGAATTCTCTCAAAATTTGTACCTAACTTTTTATTAATATAGATAGGCTTTAGAAAACTTAAAAAAGTAGAATTCTAAGCTATCAAAATATTAAAATGTGTAGGAAAAAGAAATGGTTTGAATTGGATAAATAGAAAAATTGAAAGCTACAAAGAGAATTTAAGGTAATAAAAATGAATATACAACGTAAAAAAAGATAGAAAAATAATACCAAAGAGTTTTTGGAAGTTGTTTATCCTCAAAGGGTTGGTGAATTTATAGTCCTCTTATTCTTAAGTAATTCTTGCTATACTGTCCACTTCTCACATTCTAACTAACTACCTGTCACTATTTCCTTAGCTTGCACGTTCTAAACTTTCATGAATTTAACACATTTCTCCCTGTATCTTTGGTTTTTTGATACCAATAATTCTCTAGCTAAACATTTATTGGACTTTCAATTTTGAGCTACTTTCACTTGTTGACTGAATTTATTTTGGTTAAATGGACTAAATTATTTTAGGCTATCAACTAAGCAACACCAACCTTTTTTTTTTTGAAAAATGAATGAAAATATATTAATTCTAGCAAAAGCTAGTTCAACATTACTATAAGAATCCTTTTACTGCTTAACAATAAGCTTACAACAGAATTGGATTTACAAAAATAATCATATCAAATGTATGAGAAAATTAGACTAGTTACTAAAACTTGGTTATAGATTCCATCCTTCTCCATATCATGTGAGAGTGAGTTTTGCATGTTCTTAGCAGTCACGATGGCTCTAACCCAATTTAGTATTTGATCTGCCTGTTGGTGCTTGTCTATTTCAACTACTTTATATATCGTGTTGTTCGTCTCCTGCCAGATAGAATAAATTGTAGTGGTGAAAGTTTTTTTACCGAAACACCAACTTTTTGACTTTGACATAACACTGGAATCTTGTAATTCAGCCAAGGTAAATTTATAAATACAAAATTTAGTGGGATCAACTTTATATTAATTTTATCAAAATTTATTAAATTTATAAGTACAACATTTTACTAAATTGAGTTCATAAACTGTTGGTAACGAAAGAATTGTCAAAGAGTTTGACAATTTGAATTAGATAATTAAATGACGACTCTGTGATGAGAATGAAAGAGTTGCTAAAGAGCACCACAATACGAAGAAAAAGAAACACGTTGAGAGGCATTCAAAGCTGTAAAAATATGTTAAATCTCTAAAGGAAGAGGAGAATGATCAGTGGGCTAAGACAGAAATATTTCAAGTTGGATGTCTATGGTGCGTTATTGAAGAACAAAACTTTTGAGGTCTGAAAGTATGACAACACCACAAGTTCCTTTATTAGAGGTTTTAAGTCCGACAAAGACTTGACAGAGAGTAAACGTAAGGACATAGTCATTGATGCTTTAACTGTTAAAAGATATTTCGAAGAAGTCACCACCTATCGATATTGTGGGAATAAATCATTTATTTCACTTACTCTGTTACTACCTGTTTCATCTTATCTTATTCATACAATTACGTAGGATTTAGAAAAATATGTAGATGAAATGAAATGATACAGAATAGGAATAAAGTAAGTTTATCAAGTGATTTCATGCCCGATCCTGCATTATAATTTGAAAAGGATGACTTTTGCAAATCTGTTGATTGAAGATGGGGATAGCTTTGCATTATTAGCATTAAAGCCAACTAAAACAAATGTATAGTGATAATAATAAACTTAAATATTATGAATTGTTAGACTTAAGCTGGTTATATAAATAGTTATGATTTATGCAGAATAAAGTGCTATTACAAGAAAGTTACGTGCTACCGAATGAGTATATACGCATTAAGTTAAGTTTTTGTTTTGGTTAAGAAATTCCTTTGTATGATCATTTGGCTTTCGACTGTATGGATCATCACATCTTGCTATTTTATATGATCAACAAAAACAACAACACTCATTATAAATTCTGTCGATGTGTGAGATCTAGCAAGGTCTAGTAGTACATAATTTTACTGGAATTGTTTTCAAAATGCTATTTTATTTGACAATTTGTATATTGTGTTAATACTTCAAAATTTTCTACTTTAACGAAAGATCTTTATGAATGAAATTTCATCTCAGCAGAAAGAATAAGAATAAAACATCTCAGAATCCTGCGTCTTTGTAAACCGACTAATTGTTTGAAACCACAATGACCAACGTAGACCAACATATAGACAAATTACATATATTGATACAAGCTCTGGGAACTATAGGAGCTAATGGAAGTCAAAAGAAATATCAGAACTTTAGGTTGGATCCTCGTGCCCATTGTTTGTTTTTTCCATGCAATATTCATTTTCGCCAAGCATTGATGGTGACCGCAAAACCCCGGAGGACCTTACATCCCTTCAAGGAAGGAAAAAAACTTCTCCTTCTAAAAATCATCCTGATGGGATATAATATCTTCGGAATCTGATGCACTTATGGACATGGACATGCACAAATCATCAAAATCATCTTCAGTTCTTGATACGTGATGATCACATGAATCGTCTTCACTTCGAAAAGATGGGAGGAAAAGTCATTATGAGTTGTATGATTGCTTTCCCTTTCAGATTTTCTTGATTCCTTGGAACTCCTCAGTTGGACCTTCTAAGATGATCGCTATTGTCTGTATTACAGTTTTAATTCCTTCAACAAGATGAAATGCCTTACGGATCTTTTTCCCTAACCTATTTGGGGACCTTCATCTCCTTTCCATTTCATGTATACGGTCTACAATCAAGATTCCACTTGCAAACATGTGATGAGGTAACAGTCTGACACGAAACAACCATCGATAGCACTTGCACTGCAGAAATCATAAACTGGAGGGAAGCCAGCAATGTGCATAGGATTTTCATTACTATAAATACATACCCTCCTGAAGATTGTAGACTAAAGAACATATTCTTGAGGCACTATAGACTAAGAACATAGTCTTTAGTTCCGTATGTGACTTCTAGTTGTAATTGAATATACAAAAACTAATTCTAATATCATTCTGCTTCCAGATAACAGTAAATATCACTTGAAACATGAGCAATATGTGTACTTGTATAAATTGCGGAGATATAGCAATCACCATGACACTATATGCACGTCTATAAACTATTATGGATGATGAGCACAAAGAACAGCACTGAAACTTATGATCAGCTTAATACCAAGCAACTTTTAATGCATTCATTCCCCATAGCAAGAAAAATGGAGAAAGGTGTCGGATAAGAATTCGGCTAGGAGCATTGTGCATTACATCTGATCAGTACTGCCCTGTTCTTGTCATTTTTGTATATCAAAATCTACTCATTGATTGATAATATGCGTCTTCAAGGTTTTAGTTGGACTAGAGAAAACTTGGACTGACTAAGCCAGTTATGTACATGCAAATAGAAATAAGGAATGTCTGCTCTATCCCATAAACTTTACTGAAAAGAACTAGAGGTCGTAGCTATAGCATTGTGGGGCTCGCTCTGGGCCTGAGGAGTGCACATGCACCTCCTCTCAGGTAGATTGGGGCCCTTGAGATAAACATCATTTGGCATTGGACCTGAGGATATTCAACAAGTTATGTGAAGACATTGAACCGTTTCGTTAATAATTAATATGTCATCACGATTCTTCAAAGACAGATTTAAAGCTATAACTACCACCTGAACAAGACACAGATATCAGTTTCTACCAATGGGTTCTTTCCAAGAGGCATAACCAATTTCCCAACCTATTACCGTCATATACTCGCTTCATGGTGGCGACTAAACATGGTGTGTCTGATGACGGCAATGTGACATATAAACAGCATCTCCAAGATGGCCAAGCGGACTATCTCAATAATAAAAAAAGCCTTGTCAGAATGAACTTGGAAACTCCAGAGATTGCAAGACCAATTTCCATTCTACAACCTTGCAGAACTTAAATAAAAATTTTGGTGGAAAATCTTTGAGTTAATAACATTTGAGCCGAGTGTCTACTCCATAAATATTGCAGAGGTTCAGTCGATGCATGAAGCATCTCTCTGAAGCTTGTCCACCACCCTGCTGGTAAGTGAGACGCCTCGCTTTTTGTGTAGACGTTGGACTCGGTCAATCTTGGGATGACATTGAATTGGGGCAAATTTGGGCATCTCTTGATATGAATTCAACTTAAAATTTTGTATAAAAGCTTAGGTTTAGATTGAGACCCAATCAAATTCAGGATTTGATTGAGATTCAAGGCAAAGGCTCACAGATAGAGCCCGATTTAGTGCGGACAGCGTGAAGTCCAATCAAATCATGCTAAGTTTAATTTTATTTTAAATTATTAATAAAAAACAATAATTCTTTACTAATTTTTAATTATTAACTCTATTTCTTAAAAGAACTACTTGATTTATTTATTTATCATCTTTAAGAAATTACACATTTCATTCATTTATATTTCATTTACTAGAGTTTAAAATTTTAATATTATTCTTTATAATAAATAACTTTATTTAATATCTTCTCTTCCAATAATTATATAAAGTGATGATATGTATATTTTTTAATAAATCATCCTTGAATTAGTTTGATCGTAATAATAAATATTTAGTGATATAAAAAACGAAATGTAATCTTTCTGAAAAAAATGAAATTAGATTGGAATTGGGAAATTGTGAATTGAAAACAATAATATGTAAAAATATATTAATCCTAATATAAAACTCTTCTCCTATATATTCTTAATTATTAATATAAAATTATTCTAGTTATTTATTTAATTTACATTTATTTATTTTAAAACTTATTTAAAAATAAATAAATGTAAATTATTTATTAATTTACATTTGTGGGTATAAGTTTTCTCTCTTTTGTGGGTGTAAGTTTGTTCCTATCATATTTTTCCAAAGGATTAAGAGGATCTGCTCAAAGCTTAAGAAGGTGGCTGGTGATACATACATTTGTAGCTTCATTCTCTTATTGTTTGGTAATATTGAAAGAAAACCCTTTAAGAGGCTAATTATAAGTTCCTTCATATTACTAGTTATTGGCAAGCTTCGGCTAAGGCCTAGTGTGATTATGGCACGACGAAGTTCAAACTTTAGTTAGTTATAACTAAAGTTAGTTATAAATTAGCGGCTTGAAGTAAGGAAGAAGTTGAAGGACATAGCAAAAAGCAAATTTAAGAGTATAGTAATGTGTCAAAACTTTATTTTTAACATGTTTCATTTAGTTAGCAAGACTTTTAATATAAAGAGTGTTCGAGCATTATGCTTTTACAACAAGGTTGACTTTATTGTTGTATCTTCGGTACATTATTTTTATAACTATTTTAATTCATGATTGTAATAAAAATTAAAAATGAAGACGTGTTTGGTTTCAAGATTTTGCTTTTGTTTTATTCTTTATATATTATTAGATGTTAATATTAAATTATATATCAATTTTATATAATAAGAACTCAATATAAAAACAAAATTACATTAAATCGTTTTAGTTAAATAATTAAAATGGTCATTTTAATTAAATCAATGCTTTAAAATATAATAGTAGCACAATTTTATAAAATAATATCAATTAATTAAAGATTTTATTAATATAATCATTCCATATTGATCCAAAAATTTCATTTCCGCTTTCAAGACAAACTCTAAAGTTTTATTGGAATAATATTATACCCCACTTTAAAATTTACATCTTTATTATCGATACAGTTTGATAAAATTATATTTTACACAATAATAAATAACAATATATTTCTGTTCCTTCGTATCATAATTGAGCATATATGAAATTATAATTAAGCTGCAATATTTGGGATCACAACCATCAACGCCTTTTGCGTCTAACCCACCTCAACACTCGAATAAATACAACAAAACAAATCAACTGAAAGTAATTCCAACAAAACTACTTTATACGAATCCTAATTTTATCTTTTATTTCTCTTAGGCCATAATAAGGAAAGCTAGTGTTTAGAGTATATAATTTAATTACTTACATCTCATACAGAAAAAAAAAAGAAAGAAGAAGATTCCAAGAATTATCTTAACAAGTAAGATTATCTCCAGGAGCAACACCAAGTTGGCTGCAATACTCTTGATAATACTCCACACGAGACTGAACTCTAGCAGGATCCGCGCCATCACACTCAAGCCTGCCATTAATGGCTCGAATGGTCGCCCCGAATCCTTGGCCTAGAACTGGTTGGACATTGTTCATCCAATACCACAGGGCGGTCTTAAACGAGATTACAGGGTCAGTGGCCACTGTTTCAGGCGAGTTCAAACCGTCGAATCCGATGCTCTCTCCAGCAGGTCCATAGTTGAAGTTCCAGGATAGTTGAATCGGTCCTCTGCCATAATACCCTTTGCTGGGATTGCATGGATATTGCGTGTTGCCCTCGTCACAATAGTCCTTCGATGGACCATCAATCTCTTCTATGTAGCAAAAGTCTGCAAACACAAAACCAATTTCCTCATAAGTTAAGCAAATAATTAAACCACTCGATTGTATCAATATGCATGTAAATTGTGTGTGGAGAAAAAGGTTCGTGAAGGTGAAAACTTACGTCCAGTCTCATGAGTGGCATGTGCAAAGAAAGCTGCGATTTCACGCTTAGAGTCATCAACGGAACCAACCCTACCGAACCTCTCATACGAATTCAAAGCTTCAAGAAATTTGTCACGCGAGTAGAAACTCTTCCCAGCACAACTTGCATCGGCTTGGTCTATTATTCCATTGAAAAAAGCAGCGGTCACAATCTCAGGCACTGAGACATCATTAGTAGAAGGAGGAGATTGACATGGACCTTCTCTGCACCCTGTTCCACAGTACTCGTTGGTGGTACCGCAGTAGCCCCACCTGCTACAACACTGATCGGAGGCACACCCGCAGTTCTGAGCATCAACATAACCGAAAAGAACACATCCCACCATAGGAAGAACAAACAGAAGCTTTCTTGGAGAGATTGCCATTGATATGGATGTGAGCAGATAGCCTGCAGGTAGATGTACTTATAGTGGCTGTTCGTAGATTGTTACGAGTGTTGCTAATTTGAACACGGAGACAATCAAGAATGTGCGTAGAATTGGCGTAATGTTGGCCTTGACTTTGGCATGGTTGACATTTAACAAGTGAGTTGCCACATACTTTTGACGCTTCTTGGTCGTAGCATTGAAAAGTCTTACTTCATATCCAATGCGTTACTTTTTCTAGACCATTTTGGCAAGTTGTTCACTGATCAAGACAAGTCTTGACTCTAATCGTATATTTCAAAGTTTAAAGTGCTTGTAGATAATTGAAGTAAATTATAAATAATGTCACAATTCTTTAGTGAAATTTATAAAAAAAAATTAATATGATCAAGTGTTGATGGTATGATTAACAAATTTTCCGTTAATTAAACCTCTGTACATTATTATCTATTTATTTCTGAAATGGTCAGTATCGTCTATATCTGTGCAACTGTTCATCCCCCTATCTAATTTCTCTACTTTTGACTATTATTACTATTCATTTGCTCTACGAAAAAGAAGTTGAAGTGGACTCTTACAATGCAAACCCATTTAATAGTCATCTCCAACCAAAGTTGATATAACAACTGCCAAATGCATTGAATAAGTCAAGATTTCAAATCCAGGAAATTAATAATGAAAACTAAAGTTCGTTTTGCCAACCCTTAATTTTAGAGAGAAAATATATTCTAACGAGTAATGAATTTTCAATGATGTATTATGGGGGAGAAGGCTCCAACTAATCATCATCTAGTCGAGAAATAATAATTTCAACTGTAAAACAAGAAACTATTCTGTCTCCTCTTTAAATACATCAACAAAAGAATACGCATTTATGAGTTATACTTATTGGATTCAGAAAAGTTTAAAAACTTGAAATTGTTAAAACATTAAAAGAATATTTTCCGTTAAAGTAACTTTTAATACTAATACATAGACAAATGCTTTCATTGCTTAATTAGTTCCTTGACTTGCTTAATTTACATACTGACAATTACCATAGCACTTTATGGTTTAAGGTGAGAGAGAATGACTAAACAAAAAAAACCTTAGTTGGGGGTCTGAGAAAAACTGTATTGAATTTCATTTATAAACTATTTTCTCTTGGACCATATCCTTTATATTGATGATAGTCCATATATAAATTGATGTCTCTTGGTGTTCTCTTATAGAGGCTAAGTTGCAATTCATGAATGTAAACTATAAAGAATCCATGTTTTATTATATATATGTGGTAGAAAATTTTGCATAAAAATACTAACTAGTCAATGGATATCTATGGGCGAGTAATTATGAGTGGATTGTAGAGAGTGGGACAATGCTAATAATGGGCATTTAATTCAAAGGTAGCATGTGCCCTCTCCTACTTGTTATCTATTTCAATGGACACCCCTAACGTTACACTTCAACCTATTTCAACTTTCATAATTCTATCCATATCATATACCTCATCTATATATTTATTAAAAGTCTTTTAAAGCAATAGTAGTAATGAAGCTTTTAGATTTGGTTAATTGCTATTCACATTATCTCTTGATGGAATTAGAAGTTACTATTTTGCTATTAAATAAAGGAAAACTATAAGTAAAACTTTACCTTTAACATTTTCCATATACTTCTTTTATTTGTGATTGTGTTGTTAATATTAACTTATTTTGGGGATTTCTTGAACATGTGCTTGGTGTTTGATGTTTTAAAATTATATTGCTATTTTTTATTACATCTCTTACTTATTTTAGTATTAACAAGCTACATTTAAAGCATTTAATAGGTTAATTAGTAAGGTTATGAATTGCATCTTGAATCTTCATATTTGAATTTATGTTTTGTCTCACTCTTATTTCTATTTGCAAGAATAATGCATATTGTGAATAAAATTACATATTATGATTTTTTATGTTATAGGTTCTATTTAAGGAATGGCTATTATTTCATACCCTGAAATTAGGTTTAAATGCTTATATGGTGGATGCTTTAAATTTAAACCAAAAATGGTATATGAAGGTAGAGAGAAAGATTGTTCTGGTTATTAGGTAGATGAGATTAGATTGGTTGATTTTATCCTTGCATGAAAATTTAGTTATTCCCACATAAGTCCTTTGAAGATGGTTTGAGGCCATTACAAAATGACAATGATGTGAGGAGCTTGATAGGTACAATTGAAGTGAGAAAAATGAAGATAGTGGAGGTGTTTACGTATGACCCAAGTTATGCAAACTTACTAACCCCAAGGTTGATATTCCAATTGAGGTAACGAGGGATGATGATGAGGAGGTAGGTTTAGTTGAAGCCATAAATCCATTGATATCAACACCTATAGATCCACCAGTTCCGGCACTCACAGATGCCCTTATAGATACACTCAAAAGTATAACCTTAAAAACCACCCATTCAAGTAGCCTTAGAAGTTGAATATGAAGCATCAAATGATTCAAATTACCTATCATACAATGAAAGTCAATCAATAGATATTAGTGATTTCAGATATTCAAGTTAAGATATTCTTGATGAAATCTATAGATGTGATATAAAAGAAGAGTTACTTATCATGAGTGGGTGGTGTATCGGTGTTAAAAATATTGATTTAGGTGATGATAAGATTGTTGTTGATGATGATGACAATGGTACCCCATAAGGAAGTTCTAATGAGAAGAGGAAGAAAAAGCCTAAATATCAGCACTTTTCCTCTTCTAGTTTAATTGATGAGAGACTTGTTTTGAAGTAGAGAATGATTTTTTTTTTTTTGTCGACACATTTAGGAAGACTTTGAAGTATATGATCATTTAGATGAGATTTGACTATCTTTATGTAAATAATGAAAGGCTAAGAGTTACTACAAAGTGTAATATATATGCATATATATATTTGACTATGTTTAGTAAATAATGAGAGGCCAAAAGTTAATACAAAGTGTAATATATATATATATATGTGTGTGTGTGTGTGTGTGTGTGTGTGTGTGTGTGTGTGTGTGTGTGTGTGTGGAAGGAGACTACATATAAACC
>JAOQMM010000001.1:14745366-14762598 GCA_027563515.1 Erythroxylum platyclados
TGTCCTATAACCAATCGATTGGTTATAGTTTAGTGACATAATTATTTGAAGGTATTCTTTATCTTATACATATTCATATGTATATGATAAAGTCTAAGGGATAAATGTATATTACAAATAAAATTATGATGAGATCATAATTATGAGATTTATATTGCATTTATGTATTATCCTTAAATTGTTCTTTGTCATTGCTCTATTAAGATTGGACATTAATAAAGTATAAAAGACTAGCACATATTATTTTTTTTCTATAAAGGAAGTAATCAATCTCATATACTAAAGTATGGAGATAATTAAACAAATATGTAGGTACTTGTTAAAGAACAATTTCACTGAATTGACCCCATATGAGAATCTCATTGGGAGCATTACTTGTATGTTTATGGAAATTCTTATTATGATGATTGTATAAGTGATCATTTGACTTGAGATTTTCAAAGTATCTCATATAGGAATTACTATATTTTGATACTATTTATGACCTATTATAGTCAAAGAGTAGTTTAATAAATAGTCATTGCGTATAACATGAACTATATGAAGGTAGTAAATTGATCAATATATGATTCATCACTGTAAAGTAACTAAGAAGAATGATCTATTATTCTTGATTCGAAAAATCTTTGGCCAGTGTGGAATGACTGTTTGTAAAATAGTTTACAAATGTAATTAATAGAATCAATTACTACAGGAAGAGAATTAATATGATTAGACTAAAATATAGTAGACATTAATATTATACTTTATGTCTAATCATAAAATTATACAATAAAATGATTAAATTATATAGAAAATTATGCATGAAAAGATTAGTCAAGACCACTCTGATATTCTTAAATATTTAGGTAATCATGATATGTTACTAAAAGTCAATTTTTATTTATGAGTATAAATCATTTAAGTAGAGAATTAAATATTAATTAAAAGAGTTTAATTTATCTAATTCTAAATATAATTTAGGATTATATTTTATATCCTACCAACATGTTTAGGAATAATGAGTCACACATAAAGAACAAGTTGAAGAGATAAAAAGTATTTTAATTAAGTTGAACTTGATTATAAAGTTGATAAACTTCATGATTAAATATGAGATACTTAAAAAGAAGGACCAATATAAGATATTAGATATTATTTAACTCAATTAAAATTTTATTTTAATTAAATTGATAAAAGTTCTAAACCCTATTTTAAATAAGCTTAGCTCCAGTGGAAATAATACTTCTAACCTAACTCTCTCTATATGAATTGTAGAGTTTTTTTCATCACGTTCTATGAATACCTTTAGAAACTAGACATGTGTGCGGCTACTGTAGTTAAGATGAGCTGATTTAAAAAATAGATCGAGAAAAACGATAAGAATAAGATTAAGTTTTACAATAAAACATGAATTATGATTAATGTTTTAATGTGTTTATGCATTAATTATTTTATAGAATTTTAAATGATCTTAATTTTTGAAAAATCATTTTTATTCAATTAAATGCGGGATCGGATCTCGCTTTGATTTTCCAACATGCATAACCTCAAGTATAATAAACTATCATCACCAATTTTGTAACATTTAAACATTACAATTTATCAAATATGTAGATAATTTTGATCCCTATAGATGTGACAATTGATTCTCGGTTATGTACTAGTTGCATTTTTTTTTTTTCTGTCCGTCGCCAGATTTGAATATAACTATTAAACCTCGATGAAGTTTCCAATGAGAGAGCAGAACGTTGGAAAGTCACTTTTGATTGAAGAAATAGAAAATTAGCCCAAATCAAAGAAAAACGCATTAACATTAATTGGGGGATTATCCACCTTTCGCCAGTTGGACAATGTCGTAGGACTAAGTAGGGATAAGAAATTAGCACCTAAATATCTCCTCCCTCAAGTTAGAAGTAAAAGGCAGGACAAAGACGTGGCAGGGTAGGATTAGGGTCACAATTGATTACTAGAATTCCTTCCTATGTAGCTTAAGTTGTATTTTTTTTTAGGGTAAAAGATGAATTTTCTATCTGATTTTATTTAAAATTGTAAAAAATACAACTCATGATATTAAAAATATCCAAAAAAAATCTTTTACTAAATTTTTGTTAAATTATTTAATAAAATGAATTGTTAAAATAATTGTCACATACTTAAAAATTAATTACATAATAATATATTTTAAAATAATTGAACAAAATTTCTAATATTTTTTATATATTGTTACGCATATATTTATAGTGGGGTACATGTATGACAGAGACTAGGCTTAGAGAGTCTTCCCAGTCAATACATCAAACATTGATGCTGTTGTTGAATCTTTGATACAGGAATATCAATGTGCATGTCTCAAACCTAGTTGCTTGGTGAATAGATAATGCATAATCCAAATTAATTGTACACCAGGCAACTAGGGTTGAAACATGCACATTGGATTATGCATTATCTATTCACCAAGCAACTTGGTATAAAATGAATAATATGTAATATCACATCACTTTCAAATCGTGCAAGAGCATCTGTTGGCCATGTATGTTCGATTGGGCGTAGAAAACTAAGTGAAGATGATAATGGATATACATCTGTATACCATTGAGGAAATTTTAACTTATTTAATCAACTTTGCCATTGGATGGTAAAGATACCTCTGAAATAATTAGAATTGGCCTTTGGATCACAAATTCTAATGCTAACTGCAATTCTAATATTATCACAAGTTTTTACATTCATATACATAAGCAACTACAAAGTGTCAAAATCTTTGGCACGGCAACTAAGGGCAGGTTATCTGCCTGGCTTCTCATGTTCATATCCTGATGCTTTTCCAGTTCTACCAATCAGGTAAGGCTCTGGCAATGAATTGCCATTATTCATCTCAAGCCCCTGGTAAGATCTGGTTGCAAAAAATTCTGCTCCAGATTTTGCTGTTCCCTTGATAACAGAATCACAGCTTCTGTCACGCAATTGCAGAGCCTTCTCTGTTGCATTTGTTATGGCAAGGACTCCTTCGTTTCGTTCCTCAATATTAGTCTCTGTACAATGGCCAATTTCAAATGAACAGATGCATAATATCACCATCAAATATCATTGGCAGCAACCACTGTAAACTGAAATACCTGAGGATTCAAAATCTTCTACATATCCGCCTTCAATCAGTGAAAATCGTGCTTCTTCAGAATGGTTATTGATTTCCACAGGATTTGAATTCATTAAATCCTGAAATGTGATCACATATGCTCCTGTCCATTGGCTACCTCTGCAGGGTAAATGCTACCAAAATAAGTACATCATAAATATCAACATTCCATTCAATAATTACATGAATAAACACAGATTTGGATAGCAGTTATCGTCTCCACGTCCCTTCATGAAAACTTGCTTCACATGAAGAGAAGGAACGGCCATTCATGGTTGAAAATCTTATTTTCTATGCAAACCTGTTGAAAGCTAGCATGGCTTCAAATGGTGTAATAATTGGAGCCAAGAACTCTTTGCTATCCAAGAGAGCAGTTTGGGCACAGGACACATAGATGAAAACATCACACTGTCACAAAGGGAGTGATTTCCATCAGTCAACTTAATAACATCTATATCTTCCAATTGAAACTAGTAAATACTTTGGATTGACTGAGGTTACCTCCGGGAAGTTGGCAAGTTTTGCAGGGTTTGGTCTTCCCATAACAAGAGTATAGGACTTTTTGCCAGAAGCAGTAACCAAGTCTTTCATCTGATTTATCATCTTTAGGTAACCAGCTTCATCCAGAAGTAATGAAATTATGCAAGTGATCATCATTATTGATCAGTATCTTGTTGCGAATATTTGAAGACAACAAAGCAATGCAGGCAGAAAATGAATATGAATTCCATAAGAAAGCCCTAAAAGATTAAATGCCAAGTATATAGTGAAATATTTGTAACATTTGCTAAGAATGTGACAGTTCCAAAGTTGGGCTGGCAGCCCATTAACTAGATTCTTGCCTTGCCATACAGGTTATTAGGGCTAAAACCCTAGCTACTACCACCACTCCCTCCCATTGGCCAAGAAAGAGTACAAAACAATTTAATTCTAAGGGTATAGTTGTACATTTATAACCTAGCAGAAGAAATGAAAACAGTCAAATCACAAACCAACCATATCATCAATAACTGAGCTAAACTGAATATATAAATTTTTTAGAAAAAATAAAACAGAAAAACACAGCATACCTGCACCAAGGGTTCCCACCAAAATACCAACCATGTTAGCATCTTTTGCTTTCTCCACCAGGTAATATCTGCATGAACCGTCAGTCATCAGCAAGGATAAAAGCTTGAAAATTTTCAGCTAAAAGAACAATGGCATACCATAAATACATAGGAAAAGGCTTATTTTGGATGAGATGTGCAAGCATTGTGTATTTTAAATAATACCTGCGCTTAAGAATCCTCCTCTGTTGAGATAGATCTGTCACCAGGTGACTTTCTTTTGTGTCGTATCTGACTAAAACCACCGCCATCAACAAATTTAAAAAAAAAAAGAACAGGAATATAAGAATACAGCTAGAATAGTGTTCGTGTCTGTAGAACACTAAAATATATCTGTGTTTTTTAATCATGGTTCACTTTTTACTATAACAGTCCAAATGGAGAATTTTACAAGACATAGAACATCACCAAGAGGATAAAGTAATGCAACTGACAAATCATTTTGTTCAATACTAAAAGAACTTGCAATGCATGAACAATCACTTTCCAAGTGAGATAGGGAATTTGAAAAAGAATACGAAACAACAAGAAATCACAATTTACTTCTTCCTCAAGCTGAGAGGAAGAATTGAGAGCACACAAGTATGCAAAATTTTACATGAATAGCAACTATGCTTATTTCCTAAGAAACACTATCAAGGCCATCCAATTGAAACAGAAACAGATCACCACAAAAATCTTCAGACACACAACTTTACCAGCATAACATGTAAATCCATCTCCATAAAAAGTATGCTTTTTATTTTTTCTTGAAATTATAAATATGCTTTTGTATATAAATATCTTTGAAGTTTTTAGGAATTTCATGAGAAAACATGCATGTTTTATACCTATTTCACAGTTGTTGAATGTGATAACAACATTTGCAAATGCCGAATTCTCAGAACCTATCCACAAAAGCAAGCAGTCCTCCATTCTCTTCCCGTCAGGTAGAACCCAGATCAAGCCTCCAATGCTATGTCTAGAACCACCAGCCACATGTGTACTGTCGCAAGATGTACTGTGATCAGTTGGTTGCTGGAGCTCAACAAGATCTTCAGGATCCTTCGAGGGATTTATTGCTGAGCACATAACATCAGCAAAATGGAATTTTGAATCACGCCCAGACTCAGGTGGTGCTGATGATGCTAGTTCTTCCTTAATACGAGGGATTGAATATGAATATTCCAGCCCAAAGAGAACCTAAATTAATAGAAAACAATATAAGTAGCTCTCACATCATTTGCATGCAGAATTTCTCTCAAGCAATAAGCTTGTTGCAACAGTGCCATGGAAGGAAATAGTGGCATACTAGGTAATGAAAAATATTAGATTTGCACACACATGATATATTTCAACCAAGTTTCATTTTCCAAAGCATTTAATATCAGCCGCTTTCACAAAAGATAATGGCATATGTTGAGGTAGAACTATAGACATTTCTGAATTGCCAATAGAGGTCAAATTGATGAAATTCCAGCGACAATTAAAATATACTGCCTTCAAAAAGATAAGGCAACAAATGAAATATCATAAAGATTTTGAATAACATGGAATTGATTCTTCAAATTTTGTATGCACAAACCAACAAGAGACCATCTGCCACCCATTTCAAACCCTCATATGCATATCATGTGGCCCATCACCTTGTTAGGGAAAGAGGGGGAGAGAAGAATAATGACCAGCAATTGATTGACACAAATTGCTAATCTTTACTGCTACTTCCAAACATCCAGTACACAATGGCTTTAAATAATATAAACATAACAAGAGAGAATCCTCAAAAATAGGATCACAAACTCATGATCAGATTTAGTGCCTAATATCACTAACCAACTAACTTCGTGACTAACAAATAACAGCATCCTAAGACCCACTAACATAAAAAAAATAAAAACACATACTCCTAAAAAATAGTAACTGATATTTTGAATCGGTCAATTAACATTCCCCCTTGATTCAAAATTCATATATGGAGCACTTATCTCCATGGTGCACATCTTAACAATGACTCAAAAATAAAGCTTCTTCTTTTGTTTTTAGCGTCATATTTGCCTGCATTTCATCTTCAAGTTTGCAATTGCTTTGTATGTACCCAAATCTGTTGCACTTGAAATATTGTGGCTTGCTCCTGTGCCAACAATCTTTCTCTTCCTGACGAAGCTTTTTGCAATTACTACATTGAACAACTTTGGCTTTTCCTTTTGAAGATGAAGTCTTGGCTAAATAAGTTCCTTCAACTATATCTTCAGTTGCCTCCTCTCTCATCATTTTTCTTTGGTTCATGACTAGAAGAGCATTTAGTAATTCTGCAAAGGTTATTTTTGATAGATCTTCAAGTGATGAAATTTTAGTTTCATACCTTTCGGGAAGGGTCAAAAGAAGCTTGTCCACCACTTTTTGATTGATTCAAAATATCAGTTACCATTTTTTAAGAGTATGTGTTTTCTATTTTTATGTTAGTAGGTCTTAGAATGCTATTATTTGTTAGTTACTAAGTTGGTTGGTTAGTAATATTAGGCACTAAATCTAATCATGAGTTTATGATCCTATTTTTTAGGATTCTCTATTTTTATGTTTGCATTATTTAAAGCCATTGTATACTGGACGTTTGGTAGGAGCAGTAAACATTAACAATTTATGTCAATCAATTGTTGCTCATCACTCTTCTCTCCCCCTCTTTCCCCAATAAAGTGGTATCAAAGCTTAATACTAGGTTCAATCTTCTTTTCTCTACCTTAAGGGAAAAGTAGTGTGCAAGAGAGAGAGAGGAAAGAGTGAGAGAAATTCATGACATCAAATAATTTTTCTTTCACTTCCCATTTTCAATGGAGAACACTATCAATCGTGGGCCATCAAAATTAAATCCTATTTAAAAGCCTTGAGTTTGTGGGAGGTTGTTGACAGTGATTTTAATCCTACACCACTTTCAGAAAATCTCACACTAGAAGTAGCAAGGAAACCAAAAGTGCTTTCTTGCATACATTCAGCCATGTTAGAGGGAATTTTTTACAAGCATAATGGCTTGTGAATCGCCTAAAGAAGCATGGGAAAAACTCAAGGAAGAGTTTGAAGGCAACGAGCAAACAAAAATGATACAAATTCTGAATCTCAAAAGAGAATTTGAGATGTTAAGGATGAAGAACTCAGAAAGTGCCAAGGAATATGCAAGTAAGCTCATGTCTATCGTCAATCAAATCAAATCGCTTGGTGAAGAATTTCCAAGTTAAACAGTGGTTGACAACCTTCTGGTGACCCTTCTCGAAAAGTATGAAACCAAAATCTCATCACTTGAAGATTCTAAAAATCTATCAAAAATAACCTTTGCAGAATTACTAAATGCTCTTCAAGCCATGAACCAAAAAAGAATGATGAGAGGGGAGGGAACTGAAGATATAGTTGAATGAGCTTATTTAGCCAAGACTTCATCTTCAAAGGGAAAATGAAAAGTTATTCAACGTAGCAATTGCAAAAAGCTTGGTCAGAAAGAGAAAGATTGTTGGCACAAGGAAAAGCCACAATGTTTCAAGTGCAACAGATTTGGGCATATACGAAGGAATTGCAAACTTGAAAATGAAGCACAAACAAATACGGAGGAAGAGACAAAAGAAGAAGTTCTATTTTAGAGTTGTTGGTGAGATGTGCACCATGGAGATAAGTACTCTATATATGAATTTTGAATCAAGGGGGAATGTTAGTTGACTGATTCAAAATATCAGTTACTATTTTTTAGGAGTATGCGTTGTCTACTTTTATGTTAGTAGGTCTTAGGATGCTGTTATTTGTTAGTCATTACGTTAATTGGTTAGTGATATTAGGAACTAAATCTGATCATGGGTTTGTGATCCTATTTTCTAGGATTCTCTATTGTTATGTTTGCATTATTTAAAGTCATTATGTACTGGACGTTTGGTAGCAACAGTAAGATTAACAATTTGTGTCAATCAATTGTTGTTCATTATTCTTCTCTCTCCCTCTTTCCCCAACAATATATCTCTCAGTTCCTCATCACATTCGATGCAGAATTTATACCATAATCAACAACAATATATATGCTTATCCAACAATTATGTAGACTGCTAACACAAATTAGATGCAAAAGATGACATGATCTGGAAATTTAAGTAATTTTACACTACCAGAACAGACTTGCTGCTTGTTGAGGCAAAGCTTGACAAAGTCTCCACAGAGTTAGTTATGTCAATAGAAGCCTTTCCAAAAACAAAGAACGCTGGAAGCTTTGATGTCCTGACAAAAGCATGAATCAACATAGGAAAATAAGTAATACACAAAAACAGAATAGGGATACTTCCTTACATTCTAGTTAACTAACAATCACAACTTGTGTCTAGAAAATGCAACTTCCTATTAGTATCAAAACTCCCAAGGGCTTAAGCACCAAACCTTTCTAGATCGAAATGAGAGATAATGTGTCTCATTAAATGAAAACAAGACAATTCTGGTCTAAAGTTGCTCACTTATTTTCAAACTCACAAGAGTTTAAGATACAGCCGTTCTGGATTGATTTTGAGAAACAATGCTTCCTATTGAAAAGTAATATCTTTCAAGAACATCAGTAAAACCAAATCAAGTAAAAGAGTGCAAAAAAGCAAATTTATTTCCTTGCAAGACTTCTCTGAAAAAAAAAAGGATTGATTTCATACCAGCAGAGGCAGTTCGCACATCAGAGAATAGTACGAGAATCGAACAGCAATAAGGAATTTCTCAAGGCAACAAAGGAGGAATGCGAATAGCCAGAACATACAATTAAGCATCAGCATGGAAACAACTATTTCTGGCCAGATTACGGTTCTGTAAATATATAATCTCCAATTCATATTCCAAACGCCAGAAACATTTGAACGAAAAAGAATGTGTTAGAAAATTACTTACGGGCTGAGACATGTATGACCGTAATGTATGACACAGTCGGCATCAACATGTGAAGCTCCAGCTTCATCAACGCAACAATTACCATATGTCGTATCTGCCATAATAAACAATCGGATCGCTTTCCCATCCTTGATTTCTCCATTCACAGGATTACATTCTCTCAACTCCTTAAGCTTTCTTCCCAAAGCACCCACTACTCTACTTGAATCCTTCAGCAAATCATCTGGAAACTACAAGAATCCAAAAAATAAACATAAAAATAAATAACATAACATAACATTCTTAAAAACCCAGAATAAACCAGCTCGTTGAGCTCTTCTTTCTATCTTTTTCCTCCAATTTTCTGAGCAACCAAACAAAGAAATAAACTTTAACACTTTTAAGATACCTGCAAGGCAACTCTGGTGAAGTTTCCACTGAGTATGAAATTTGCGGTCTGGTCAATATCATAGATTTCATCAAAATCCATGGTCGAAACAACTACAGCTCCCTTGACAAGGGAACAGAAGAACAAAACCTTGCTGGTTACAAAAGAAGTCCGTTACTTTTATTTATTTATCCGAGTTCAAACGTGTTTAGGGTTTAGGACCCCAATTCACAATAACCATAATAAGACGGTGGCCCAATTGAACCTAGCACAGGCCCATTGACACTTAGACTATTTCTCTAGTAAAAAAAGCAAATTTTTTCTTCGTACTCTGTTTCTATCTCTAATCTCTTCACTGCTTCCCCATAGATAATTGTACGGCCACATTCAAAGTTCTGTCCCTCATATTCTGAGGTAGTTGCTTAATTCTTGGATACTTGGAACTTGATTACGTTTGTTTGTTATATTATAATATTTTGGGTAGTGCATGGCCATTTGAGTTTCATTTCTCTCTTGTTAGTTTAGAAAGAACTGGTCATGAGGGAGGAAATTGTTGTCGAAATGATGAAGCTTTTTTCCTTTTTGTGTGTTTTGGAAGAATGAGCAGACTGTCTTTGTTTCTGTTATTGCTTATTTGGCTATTTGTCTAAGAGGGAAAATAAAGTGGATGTTTTAGTTCTTGTTTAAACGTCTGGGTACTGGTAATGGGAATGGAATGTTTAATGAGGACACTAGTATGCTTTTGTTTGTTTTCTTGGGCTTGAGGTTGATTTTCTCTGAATTTAATCTTGGGAAATTACTTCTCAGGATGGAACAACGTTCGGGTTTGAGGTTTCGTTTTTTAAAAATAACATGAGGGTGGATTAATCAAGTTGAATAAACTGAACTGAAGGAACCAAAGCTTAGGAAAACTGCGACAACTGAACTTTTTGGAAGTGCATGTATAAGTTTTATCAACTACTTGATAGCTGCCTAGGAGTTGAAGAGTTGGGATTTGTGCTATATTTGTAATTGTCTCTTAAGCGAGACGATTTAAGCTGATTAGATTTATTTTTCTTCACATTGTATTATTGTTCAAAGACTTCACCCTACTTCTGCAGCTGCTTAGGACTTTGTTTTTTTTATTTTTCCTTGTATTATCTCATCCTATGGTATCTAAAGTTCTAGTTACAATACTTCTTGAGTCTGTCAATTTCCCAATTGTATGAGTATTACTACCCTTAACACGAAAATTTATGAAGAAATTGGAGGTATTAAAGATAGTCAGTCTTCCTGTAGAGAAGAAGGTTTATCAATAAAGCATAAAAGATGAATTTGCTATTCCAGGGCAATAAACTGCAACACGTTATACGTAGTATATTGTTATGTATGTTATGCTGGGTACTTTCAATTCATACTTTGCATAATCATGTGGTGTAATCAGTCGCTCTGTACTTTTTGAAACTACAAATGCATACCCTTATTGATGCACTGAGTGTGCTGATAGATATACTAATACTGGATCGTTGTATATTCTTCAGTTGTGTTCCAGAACTAATGTGAAACAAAAGTTGTTCTTATCTCCTTACTGTTGGATTTTTTTTAGTTTTTGTTCGATTTACAAGCCTGTAGTAAGTGTGCTTTGTTCATGCATTGTTCTATCTCCTTAATGCCAAATGTTTTGTCTAACATCATTTTACATTGTACATTCATCTATAAATATAGGGTTTACTGATTAATGTATCGCTAACAAGCTGGCTGAAGTTACAAATGACAACCTGCATTCAAGGAAATCCTTGCCAATCCACTCTGTGCGCCTTGGGACTACCACAATTACATCGACGACCTCTTACAAGATTTGTTTTACCAATTCGTGTCAATTGCTTCTCTGCAAAATCTTTGACACTTCCTACTAGTTCTTCAATTATCCAGCAGTGTGGCCCTATATTGAATCGCCAACAGTGTGGAACTGCAATAAAATACCAACAACTAACAACAGTTTGCTTATTTGGTGGTAAAGATGAGTCTGAGAGAAACAATGAGGTAGCATCTCTTTCCCTTTAAATCCGAATTTGTGATGGGTAAAATAAATATGGGAAGGACTGTTCTCCGTATATTTGGCTCTTCTAAGACCTCATCATTAATTGAGAAGTAATGGAAATGACGGAATCAGTTTTCATTTGTTTGGTATTACCAATTACTAAGTGATGATGGTTACTTAATTGAAGTCATTTAAAACATCAGCTGAAGTATACCGAAACATGCAACAGAACACAACTTTTAGAGTGAGAACTGATTCTTTTAAAAACTTTATGAGATACAAACTAAGCTACTTATCTGACAATATATGTTTTTGTTTTTCCAGTTCCATCTCAGATATTCTAACCAGATCTTGACTGATTTGGTTGATACGTAATTACCTTTAGTTTTTAATGCATAGAATGAAGCTAGTCTGTGCTTAACCTTTGGAGAAGCTCTGAATTGAATTTAGGTCCAAATAGTGAAGGTAGAAGATGCTTTAAGATCTTTTTATGTAGTGCCATTCCTTTTTAACTTGATCCAAATTCTGTAGTGTTCATCTAAACTTGTAAATTTTATCAGGAATCTCCTTGGAAATCCTTCCAAAAAGCTTTTGGAGGTTTCAAGGGAGAGTCAGTAGAAAATTTGCTAAGGGAGCAGATTAAGACTCAAGAATTCTACAGTGCAGACAGTGGCAAAAATCCTCCGCGTGGTGGTGCAGGTGGTGGTGGTGGCAGTGGTAGAGATGGTTTTGGGGATTCTGAGGATGGAGGCTTTTCTGAAATTGTTGATGAAACTATCCAAGTGATCTTGGCTACCCTTGGCTTCATCTTTGTGGTAATAATATCTTATCTCTCCGATTATGGGGATTTTGGCTCAGGTCCCATTTTCTTGTGTGAATCTATGTCTAGAATGTTACTTATTTTTCACCATTAGTAGAGAGCTGAAGAGAAGAAGTTTATATAACTGAATATAACATCAATACCACATCTGTTCGGAGATAACTTCAGATAAGGTGATGGTTGGCTGGTTTAAGACATTGATGTGTGCTAAAATTGAACTGGTGAAATTGGTGAGATTGCATGCTAGTGTGGTAAAGCAACCTAATATATTCTAAATGACAGAAGTCCTAACGTTCCTAGAGTGAACATTGAAAAATTGACCCATGTTACAATGCAAGCTGAACTCCCTGTTCGCCCTTTGTGTATCCAATTGCATTGTTATTATCACACTTCAATTTCTGTAATATATAGGCCATGCTCTGTGATAGGATTTAAAAGGCGATGATTGTTTTCAATGTCTGGGAAAAGGGTTTACTGGCTTCTATGTTTAACTGTCTAGCTAATGTTTTTGTTGTAGTACATTTACATTATCACTGGAGAGGAGCTGACTCGGCTATGGAAAGACTACATCAAATTTCTTTTTTCGGGAACCAAGAGTGTCCGGTTGAAGAGAGTGATGTACAAGTGGAAAAGATTTTGCCAAAAGTTGACAGAAAAGAAAGAGTTTGATAAATTTTGGCTAGAAAAGGCAATTCTCAATACCACAACTGTGTATGACAGTCCTGAAAAGTACAGACGCATATTGAGGTCTTATTTAGCTTCAAATTCCAATCAGGAATAGGAACTCCTCCAACATTAGTTTCTCCCATTCTTTGGATAGTTGGTAGACTTGATGGAGAACCACAAAGGGATTGAGATCCACCTTCATATAATGCTGTTTTGCAGTGAGGAACAGTTTTGTATAGTTCTTGCACATGAAATTAGGATCTAATTATTATTTATTATGGTGTTGAAATTTCAGAAGCTTTTACAGAGACGGCAATGGATGAAATCAGCCAAATTTCAGTATGTTCTTCTCGGTACTGTGGTTGCAGTTGTTTACTTCGGCCTAACCGTTTCAACGCTCTGTACAGTTTAACCACAATGTATGTTGGAGGCTTTTATGTGAAATATTAAACACTAAGCCAATTACACGAGGGGACTAATAACATAAGAGTTCCATTTCCTCTCTAGGAGTCCTACCAAATACCCCTAAACACCATTTTAACATTCTTACAGTTATTAACGTCGAAAAGCAAAAATCTTCTGTAAGAATATGAATTCGTGGATGGTACATCAAATACAAACAAGTTGATAAGTTGACAGAATTAAGACTAGATAGTAATAATTTTATACTTTATAAATAACTGTCCAAGACATTGAAGGCGCTTATGGTAGCTGATGATGAACAGGATCTGGTTCAAATACACTTCCGCTTGGGACAGGACAGCAGTATGAAGAAATAGAATCATAAATCCAGCGAGAATATTTATGATAGACTACTAACAACCATAGTTCTCTCTCCCAGAATTTAACTTGACGTTTTCATCAAGAAGCTGCCAAGTACATTTATCTTAGCTGGCTTAGACTGCTTCAAGCGTACCCCATTTAGCTGCCTCTGTTTAAAGCCTCTATATATCTCCTTTAATAACACTTATGTAGTAAAAAAGATACCGGATGCTTGATAATAATTGAAGGCAATGCAAATTACAACAATAAATCGGGTAACTTTTTCAAATCATTTGAAACCTTTGTTCAGCAAATGCCTGTTCTTCAATCTGTCATTGCTCAGCTAAAAGTCTTGCATTTCCCCCAAAATCTGATCAACCAACTTCACAACTGAATAGGAAGTAGAGAAGGGAATGAGAGGCATATTGGTTCATACAGAACTTTACCAATAAAACTGTCTAGGCCTTCTTTGGCTTCTTCTTCAAGCTCTCATCTTTCTTATCAGCTTCTGCAGATTTCTTCCTGTCTTTCCTCTCCCTCTTCTTCAAAGCTGTTATGTGGGCCTTGAGGATAGTTGCATATGAAGCTTGAAAGCGTTGATGATCTTTAGCCCCAACCTTCAGCATATAAAAGGGGGAAATTTTGTTAAGGAAGGTCCCACATGCATATTCAGTTGTGAATACTCTCCAACAAATTGAGAAAGAAGGCAGCAACGAATAGAAAAACAAGGGAACAGTTCGAACAAGGAAGTGTGGATTTTTCATGTCACAAGAAGAAAACAACATACCGTTGCAAAAGGAAAAAACTATACAAGAAGATAAATTCATTCTTTAGTACCATAAGTAGACGTCTACCAATCCATCAACTTAAGCAGTGAATGGCTGCTTGCAATTGCAACAAGTTGATCTTTTGATGCAATATATCAGTAATTCCAACATCATACTCACGGTGGCTAACTGATTCTTACGTTAGGCTCTTGTAGCATTGTCGCGAATACAAGATTTGAGCATTTTAGATGGGTGTATCAAATACACAATTGTGTACCAATATTCCCTAAGTAGAGAAGATGTGGAACTGAAGAATAAAACCCAAATACATACCGAAGTAGAAATAGTGTTTCTGCCATTGGTTGCGCGGATTAAACACCTATAATCTATGGTTTCACCAGCATTTTTCATTTTGTTCCTCTGACCCTTAGACTTCAATGAAGCTGAATCAAAAAAACAATACAATAAAAGAGTCAACAAGAACCCACCAAATTCCACATCACATAGATATAATAGGTAAAGTTCAAAACTTGATCTCAGCCCAGGTCATGAAAATACATACATCGTTTGAGAGTGACCCAAACGGAGCCTTTCTCGGTGCTTTTCTCGAACATGGTTGTGAGTTTGTTAAGGAAGGGATCTAATTGTAAAAGAACCTTAAGAAACCCAACAAGTTACAAAGAATTAGCAGAAATTCGGAGAATTAGAACCGAATTTCGAGCGTTGAGGGTCAAACTTACCATTGATCAAAGAGCCAACACAGTACACAATGGCCGTCTTCGAAGAAAGAAGACAGTGCGAGTCAATGTAACGAGTTTGTGAGCTAGTTGTCGACTTTCGTGTTTATGGATTTATTTTATTTTCTAATTGCGCTTTAGTTCTTTTATTGATGAAAAAGCTCACTAGTCACTAATAGATCATTTTAAAACTTCTAAAAAGGTCAGTAGAAAGACCATAAACAGACTACAGTTGAGTTTATGTCTATTGCTTCACATGCAATGAAACAGAAATTTACAATGCCTCCAGCTCCAATATAATTCCATAGAAGTTCACTTTTTTCCTTCACCAAATTCAGCAGTGGTGTTCATCACTTGCTTGTATGCCTTTGTAGATCCTAGAATCAACACTAAAACATCTCCTGGTATCAGTATGCCTAATACATCAGCAACCATTTCTTGGTAAATAGTTCCTGTTTGAGATAATTCTGCTACAAGCCTACAAGTCACTTTGAGATAATTCTATTGCGTGCAATATGGCATGGGCTTCATTTCCTGTTGCATCCAGACTAACTGATCAATATAAATCAGTTGGAAAATGTTTGGTATATAGCAGGAAAACTGCCAAATTTTTGGGGTTAAACTCAAGCCTAATCAGATGAGAGAAAATCTGTGTCAGAGCAATGCAGATTAATCACTACAAAAGAGATTCAGCATTACAATGTTTTGATAAAAATTAACACTTTCATAGACAGAGCAGTACTACACAAAGGTGTAGCTGTTGTGGTGGGTTTCTTGATTGTGATGGTAAAACCTTTGGAAGCTAGGTTTAGAGCAAGATGAACAATGGGTGTAAAGTGTCCTTGTAAAGGAACAGTAAATATTATAGCATGAGGCTTTTGTTGGTTGTCCTCCATGGCTATACCTTGAGGAGTTTACGGGCTGCTTTTCTTAGAGGGAAGGGGAAATTGGAGAAGACTAGCTACGAGAAAAAGATTTTGTTTCTTGGAGGGAAGGGAAAATTGGAGAAGACTAGCTCTTTTATTCTAAGATTCTAATAAGAGTTTGCTCTACTTCTGTTTTTATTAATCTTGCATATTGGACATAGAAATATAACTAATTTATAGTAGTTATTTAACAGGTACAAGAAATCAATACGTCTAAGTTTGCAAAGTGATTCCAACAAAGTATCAGCACACTAGGACGAGATCCTCTGTGCTATTAAATCAATCTGTGTCATGGCCTTTCATCCATAAATTTAACAAATTATGAGTGGCTTACTTCCACCCTTGTTGCCCAATTTCAGCTTTTTAGCTTGTAAATAAGTTACATGTTAAAAGATAATCAAAAGGACAATATTGATAAAATTAAGAAAACTAATTAAGTTCAGTAATGTCCTTTTTACTAATAAACTGTCAATATAATCAAGAATGATGAAATCCCATGAATCTTCAATAGAATCCGACAATTTGTCCTGTAAGAAGGTGAGTTGCTCTTTTTCTTCCTCAATCACCATCGTCTCCTCTTCTGCTTTCACTTTATGAACAAAGACTTTCATATCTACTTCAAGTTCTATGTCCGTTGTCATCTATTCTTCTTCTTCTTGTTCCTTTAAAGATTTGACCACATCAATTTTCCTGAATAAGTCACCCTCCTTCTTCTTCTCTTGGTCTTCTACAAGGTGGGATTTAGCTTCCATTGGTACTTCTAGCTCTATCCCACTCCTAAGCGTGATAACCTTACACTGCTCTCTTGGACGTACTACAATGTTGCTCAGACAGTTTTCCACATTTCTCTTACAAAATTCACTGGAAAGCTGTATTATTTGAACCTCTAGGTTGTGAATACAAGAGGCATGATCTTCCGTTACTTGCTCAAACTTCTCTTCCAGTCTCTTCTAGGCCTCTTTCATGTTCATAAGCTTATCCATGATTGTATAATTTAGAATCCCGAGAACTGGACTCATCTTACTGAAATTCTAATAGGTCTTGATATCCCATGTGAGTCCGTACACT
>JAOQMM010000001.1:14762698-14773074 GCA_027563515.1 Erythroxylum platyclados
GTGGCCTGGCCCCGTGATGTAACTCTTCCTTAGTTGGGTTTTTAACCCCCCCTCTTAATCAAAAAAAAAAAAAAAAGGCAAACTGATGGTGTTCGCGGTCCATATGTACTAACAAATATAGTAATGGTACTTGGTTATACGGCTTTCACCGATTCCAGATTAACCACACACAGATGCCAAATAACAAATAATATCTGAAAAAGTAGCCAAAGGAATCAAAGAATGAAATAATAAAGTAAGCACATTCCTAAACCTTCAATAATCTAAATTTCTAGTTTTATAATAAGGTACCGTATTAAAATAACACCTAAGATAATGCCAATAAATTTGGAAATTGAGACTAGTTAATTAAAAAAAAAACTCTACACCATTACCATCCAAGAAGTTTTAAAAATACATATTAAGTAACTCTCGTATAAAATGAACCTTAGGCTATGTTTGATTACGTGGTTATTAATGAAATCGAATGGAATGGAATGTAATATTATTTTATCGTTTAGGAGGAGAGTTTATAATAAAATAGAATGATTGGGGAAGGTTTTACATTATATCTCATTTCATCCTAAATAGTAAAAATAAGTTACCTCCAATTTGAGAGATTTAGAGTAGAATGTAAAATGATAAATAATATTTCACTATACTACAATATGAACTATTTTTTAAATAATATTTTACTATATTGTATTATGAACTCTTCGACTCTTTCCAAATAATTAAACTCCTTTTAAATAATTATTAAGTAAAACTCAAAAGTCATATTTTTATTAAAAATTTGTACAACCATTAAGTAAGAAACGATGCAAGGGTCACTTCCCGTCACTTGACTACCTACTCCTACTAGAAATAGGATGCATCAGACAAAGCCCAAAGGCTTGTGGGTCCTACCTATGACTAATCTGCAACCTCCCTCCGTGGACTTTTGCGCGCACGAGACGAGCTGTCGTACGGGGCGCACCTCTGAAGCTTCTTTCTACTTCTCAATCTCGTAAAACCTTTTCACACTTTCCAAATCTGGAGTCTGG
Organism: Erythroxylum platyclados; assembly: GCA_027563515.1. Taxonomy (NCBI): domain Eukaryota; kingdom Viridiplantae; phylum Streptophyta; class Magnoliopsida; order Malpighiales; family Erythroxylaceae; genus Erythroxylum; species Erythroxylum platyclados. Next base: position 14,763,721 of record JAOQMM010000001.1, read on the forward strand.
ACGTGTTTTTCTATTTACCAATCGATTCCTGCCACACCTATTCCATGATTACTTACGCTCTCTATCTAGTTACTATGGCGCGTGAAACAAAACAATACACATAAATGACAGTGTGGGTCCCGCTGTCAGGATCCGTTCACCTGAATCTAGAAACTGCCCTGACATCTATTTCCCGCCAAAGAAAACCCCTCCCGATAATAAACATTTTTATTTTTGTCTTTTCAGTGTGATAAAAAAAATAATTTTTAACAAATTTTATAAGATAACAACAAAAATAACGAGAATATATACAAAAGCATTTGTTTTAATTGATATCTAAAAATAAACAAGCTTGAACTTGAAATTGCTTGTTTACTTAGATCATTAACATTGACATTGTTAAATTTTATAAAATTGAGCCTAAATAAATTCAGTATATACAAGTCCAAATAAAATTCTATTTTAAAATTAATTGGTAATAAAAGGAGTAATTTATTAGACTTATATATATACTTAAGGCTATATATTTTTTTATATGGGACAAACTTCTACTTATATTTGAACACATCCTCTCACGTATGAGCTAATTTAATGCCGAATACGTGATACAATCTATCGTGTCGAAGTAGTGACGACTAATTCAAGAGTAACCTGCTCTGATACTACATTAAATTTTGTAAGATTGAACCAAAATAAACTAAGCACATATAAATCTAAATAAGGTTCTATTCTAATTGATAATAGGAGGAGTAATTCATTAGGCTTATATACATGCTCAAGGTCATATAGTCTTTCTATGTAAGACAAATTTTTATTTATATTTCAACATATACTAATCTTATTGTTTTACTAATTTAAAGTCTAATTTTTAAAACATTGATTTAAAACTATGTTAGTGAAGTATTATGATGCTTCAATGCAGCCATCAAAAGCCAATTGATTCAGTTTGGTTTTGGCTTTTAATAATTAGCAGGGATTTAGGGTTAAATTGATTAGGAAAGCCAGGCCATGGAAGGAAAAAGGGACGAGAGAAAGTAGAGTTAGAGACATTTTTAGAGTTCTACAGTCATACATCATTTTCAAGCACTGGTTGTTAAATTGACTCTATGTAGAGTTAAATCAAAGGACACCTCTTCTCGTCTCTCTCTATCATGGGTTGTATATTAGCTGTCAACTAAACTTTTTTTAAAAAGGGAAGATAAAGAAAAAGACTAAATCTAGTTCTTACTTGTGGAGGAATGTTGTTTTTTTTTTTCATAGAGCCGATGATTAACCAACTCTATAAAACAGCCTTTCATTGGCCCTCTTTGCTTTCCTACTTGCACAACTTTCTTACTTTCACACACTCCTTTCTTTTAGCTTCCTTTTCTCTTCTTGTTTTGCTTTCTTGCATGAGCTTCTTCTGCCAGACTATCGACCGGCTTTCTTGTATGATGCCTTTCTTTTTCCCTTTTGAGGCCTGAAAATCTGCTGATAAGTTATTTCTGACCGCAAAGGAACGTTTTAGGAGTAAAAAGTGCTGCTCTTTTTCTTTTATCTTGTCTAGCCTTATGTAAGCAAAACATGAAAAGAGCTCAATTAATAGATGTTTCTAAGTTTCAACTCTGTGGACGCAAAAGCTGACAAAGATCTATCAAAAAGTTCCAGTCTTTACTTTTATTTGCCGTGATAAGAGAGAAGAGAAGAGGGCTTTTGCGTTATCAGCTCCGTTGACAAAAACTTCAGTTAAAGCCATTTTTGGTGGCTTTCACTTGATTAATAGTTGAATTCAGGTGATTTGGGAGGCGGGTCTGGGAGGATATCAGTTATAATATTAAAGCTCTCATTTTGAGCAGCTCTGGCAATGCAGTCTCTTGAGTTCTGGGTGAATCCTCAAACCTTTATTCTCATTTCTACTATTTTTCCTCTTCGAGGTTGTGCTTGATTGTTGCTTGAAGTTAAAACGTAGACATGTTTCTTTCTTTCATTTGCCGAGAATTCTAGCTTTGGCTCTCTTAAAACTGCTTCTTTTTATCTAGGACTGCTTAAATAAGAATGTTTATGTTCTTGACTGTAGCTGCAGAAATACAGTTGGTTAACTTAAGATATATAATTTGAGGTTGGGAATCTAAGTAGATGGAACCTTTGCGTTATCAGTTCTTAACATTAGGTGTTGCGTGTCTCATTACATTGTTGTCTGTTTGGAGCATACAATAGTTAATTCTGGTGATGTGCCTTCTAAGTATGTCCATAATATATGCTGATGTTATCGAGTATTTGAGCTTCACGTGGGGAGTTGTTGTGATTATCTCTCTCTTGCAACCTGTGAATATTTTATGAGACAAACACAAAGGTCGACACCAAGTTCTGGAATATGTTTATGAAGGTGCCTTGGATGCTTCCTAGTTCTTACGATTAAAATCAACATCATAGTACGGTCAACCATAATCATCCAATCCATTTTGTGTCACGGGTATTGGCGTTTTCATTCAAATTCTTGGAGTGGAATGCATCATCAGGGTCCTACCTCATATGGGGTAAAAGAAGACCACCGTTTTAAAGTATGACCAGACTTTCTAATACAGTGGAAGATTTATTCAAGAAGAACTTTTCTTATTCCTTCTCTGTTCATGTCTCCTTTCTTTTGTGTCTATATGGTTTAAAAAACGAAGCTGTTTTTACTCTGGAAAAAGAATAACCTTTACTGGATAGATTATTAATCGACTGCCACTCCAGCTTTTTTGCAGAGTAGATGGAATATCTACTCTTGTATAGCACGTACGAAGTTACTTATACTGTCTATCGTCTGTTAGAGAGTTGATACTTGGATGAATTCTAAGGACTTGTATTGTATCTCTACATCCATTGAAGGTCATTACTTCCTCTGCCCAACCTTCGTGTAGTGTGGACGCATGATGGGGTGTGATTACTTATTCGAAATTTGAGTGCATCTATTACTGTCCACTGGTAGTTATTTGAGTTGATGCATGTATGGTGATTGCCTTTGCTTTGACTTCCAACAAGTAAGGCAATTGTTTACTGTTTTTTTGCAGGGAGAACAAAAGATAGAGTTGCAGAATATGATGGAAAACAAAAGAAGCCCTTGCTCACTAGACCAAGGCAGCCTCACTTGTCTTGCAAGTAAACGACACAAAGCTGATCTTTCCATCTCCCCTAAGGTTCCTTCCTTCTTCCCTATTCTCCTTGTTTTTCTGCTGGATATTTTCTGCTCATTTCTTAATGTCACTAGCAAGGTTTTTAAAGCTAGTGAATTAGACTGAGTATTCTGCGTCAGTCTTGCCATCTTTTACTTTTTTGCTTGTTTCTAGTATAATTGCCTCTTGTTTAGTCATAGCCAATCATTTGTTATCTTGTAATTATGTATCAGGTACATCCACTTGATTATCCAAGTATCTTTGTACCAAACTTCGGAGGGTTTGGGTATCACCACCCATTTTACATCTTTTCACCACAAAATAATATCGGGAAGCATAGTTTTTCTATTGTTTGCTGTTGTCAGTGGATACTTTATGAGAGTTTAGTCAAGCTACCTATGAATGTGTATGGTTGGCTTTTAAGTTTAAGATGTTTCCATGGCATGCATTGATGAAAGCAATTCTTTTGGCCAACAAATACTATTCCAATGGAGATATAAATAAACATAGCTAAAAGCAGGTTACCGTCAGACAATTATTATGAACCTGGCCTTCCTTCTTGATCTGAAATCATATCTAGTTCCATAGGCAGTTTGTCATATTAAAATTTTGTTTATCATACTGGGTTTTGGTAATAGGAGAACAAAGTGAAGGTTGGTGAACGAATAACAGCTCTGCAGCAGCTTGTTTCACCGTATGGAAAGGTGCCTAATGTACAATTATTTAACATTGATGCCTCTTTATTGTCAGCTCTATTTCTAAACCCCTTTTTTAATGCAGACGGATACGGCTTCTGTCCTTCTGGAAGCCATGGAATACATCCGGTTCCTTCATGAACAACTTAAGGTCTGGCTCCTCTTACTTATTTTACTTCTGTTTGTTCATTATATTCCCTAGCTGGAAGGAAAGACTATTCCACGTTGTGATTTAAATAGGTTGACCTCGACCATTCATTTAATGTTATCAACCTTTATACTGTAGCTACAAGTATGCTACTGGAGGCTGCATGGGTAACTTATTTGAAAATTATTGTGGGTTGAACATTTTCACATTGTATATCAACTTCGTTCATGCCGAAGTCTTGCTTCCTTGAATAATATTTGGGGGGCTATGAAATTTCGAAGTGCAATGTTGTTTTAGTTCGTTCAGTTTTCTTATTCTACGCAATTGTTTGGGTGATTCCAGGTGTTGAGTGCCCCCTTCCTCCTCCAAAGCACACCACCAGCTCAGATGCAGATGCAGGTAAGGATATAATCTTCAAATAGACACAGATGATTATTTTATCACACCAGTATCTTGTGATCGCATCATGATTATGACTAATGATAATAGAAAATGTTCCCTCTGATACAGGAGTTGGAGCAATACAACAGTTTAAGAAGCTGGGGCTTGTGCCTTGTCCCGGTCTCGTCTACCGCAGGCATTGCAGGTAACAACGGTGCAGATATCTGGGCGCCGATTAAGACCACTTCTCCTAAAGCTGATTAGCCTATTTCACAGTTCCAATGAGACAAATCGTGGTTCGGACTTGGGACAAGCTTTGTCAAAAGTTGTTCAAAGTTTCTAGACAAGAAGGTGTGAAGGATAACTAACGTATTCTTGTTAGGCTGATGCAGCATTATAGCAAGAATTTTGATGCACATAAATTATGTCTCGCATGGACTGTAGCCTTCTGAATAGGTGAAATGTAAATTCCAAGCCTTCAATTAATATATGGTGATCTGCAAAAGTGGATCAATTGGTACACCGGTACTCGTTCTTGTTTCATTTAGTCGATACATACTCTTATTTTACCTGATCATTGATTGAGTGAAAAAGATCAACCAATAAGTATAGATATGCAACAGAATTACTTGGTAAGATCTAAATTTAGGGGTGCTAAATCTTTGGTAGGAAAACACACCAAGTGATTAAGCACCCTGGTTAATTAATTTGATGACATTCATGGTAAGTTCGACTCTTCTTGAATAATGCAAGACTACAGCTTAAGAATAAATAAGCCTACTTTATGCAACAAGTGGCCGTTTTTCATTACCTTAAGGATTTCAACAACATACGAGCATGTTTAGTATTCCTGTTACTCTGGAATGTCACATACACGGGATAGTCACTAGGCAATTAAAATGGTAATATAACTGTACTGAAAGTAATTAAAAACTGTGATGCGTAAGTTAATTAACAGAGATTCAAGAAGATTCCTCTAGTTGTTATTTTGGATTCACCTTCCCCTTCAGGAACTGCTGCAAATGCTCCCGTTTCCAGTTGTCAATTCTGAAAAGTAAAACAATAGAGTAAAAAGAATATTTACACGAAATACAACATTTACAATCATAATAGTTTCTAATTCCTCCAAACTACTTGAAGCAAGGCCTATTGCTTCCAACCATGGGGGTAGTATAAACTTAGTCCTAAATGTGGTGATTAAAAAGTGAGGTCAGATTAAAAGCTAATCAACATCATTTCGAAAGATTAATTTTCTAGGAAACTGGTGACGTTTGTTAAACAGGAGTCTATATATGAAAGGAAAATAACCATAACTAGCCCAGGAATTTGTGCAATCATGTACTTTTCGGGGAGAAAAGAATCAAATGAGTTAAATGACTTCATTGGAGTGCATATCAGTATGAAACGATGAAAACAGAAAGAGATGGTCTGTTGGATTTGTAATTCTTAACCCTTAAACAGTCAAATGATCATCTCAATCTGAAGTTCCATGAATTAGTTATAAGCAGAAATTATCATATTGAAAATTCAGCTCACCTGATAGTTTCTTTAGGTTGTCCCTCATCATCCAGCATGATTAATTTGGGCGGAGAATTGAATATGTACTGTACTTTAACAGTAGGAAATTGTTCCTTCTCTTCTTCAATGAAACTAACAATTTCAGGGTAGAAAACCAACTTCCTCATACAAACCTCCAGTATTGCACCAGAGTAGGTTACCTGCAGTAGCACAGATCAGACCCGTTTTAAGTTTCAGTACACTGACAAAGGATATTGCTGACTCCTGTAATTTCAGTAGTACATAAACATAGAATAATCACATGCAATAACCTGAATGAGTTTAAACATATTTCTGCAGGTCATACTTTGCTGTAACCGGAAGCAGAATAAGAATTGAAATAAAAATTAAAAAAAAAAACTAGACCCATGTGGGAAAACAGGAGTACGATTTAGTCTGATATAGAGGTAGCTAAACTTTGTATATATTGATGAAACCCACGATGAGGCTGGAAACCTATAACATCATAAACGTATTAACTACTTTCCAACAAAACCTGTCTTTTCATTCGATATGGATCTCTTCAGTGAACCTATTAGGGGTGCCAATAAAAGATTAGAAAAGGAATAGAAGTGATCCACAAAGCACACTTTTCTGAGCATAGCTTTCATTTGCCATCATATCCGGTGATCCAGATACATACCTTACTCATAGAATCGTCAGAATCCTCAGTACAACACTTGAGACAATCAGATACCAACTCTGCAACCACATCAATTTTAGACAAAATATGAGACAGTTATTCAAATGACTCTATTACTCCAACTAGATTCCTCATATAATTCGGTCTTGCAACCAGGTCAAACAAATAAATTTGGCAGAGGAGGAACTCCAATTTAAGATGCTCCAAGCTTCCATCCTAAAATAACTTATCCAATACCATTTGATACTAACCTACAAATTCACCTAAAAAGTGAAGCAACTCCAAGGACTAACATCGATTACAAGGACTAAATTATCGATCAGGTAAACTACCAATCCGAAAATGTATTAAAACCCAGATACCGAACACTAACTTATAACAATGCCCAGAAAGAGAATTCGCAGAATCTACACAGGAAGAGACAATTAAGATAATTGGGAGAAAAAGAACACCGAAAGACATAAACTTTATTAATAAAAAGGATATTTTTAAAAACCATAAACGATAGGGGAGAGAGAGAGAAAAAAAACCTTGGTCCTTGACATACTCAGCAAGAGTACTGCAATCAGAGCAAAGAGCAAGTCCAGTAAACCCTAGATCCTCACACTCTCTTGAGCTCAGTTGCTCTTTTGACAATACGATGGGCATTGATAACAAAACACCAATTATCGTAAACATCATCTTAACACCAATACGATAATTAAACAACTCCATTTGCAAACAGCTCTCTTCCTCCCCTGGTTTTCTCAGTAGTCACAACGTTAACGCTGAGAAAAATGACAAGTTCACGCACTCTTTTAAGTTTTTCTTTATTTTGATATTCAACCTTAAGTATTATAATTAAAAATTAAAAATTGTACCTAATTTTATAGATTAATGTATAATTAATAATTCTCACAAGTGATGTTTTGATAAATTAACAATTATGTGTTATAATCTCTTTTGTGTAATCAATCCCTTTTCATTTATTTTGATTTTTCAACTTTTGATACTTGCTTTGTCTTAATTTTATCAAGAACATCTTGAACACTTTAGTTGTTGCGACGAACATCTTCAAAAATTTAAGAAATCATCTTTTCAACATCCACTAAATCTAGAGAACATTTTTATCAACATGAAGCCTCCAAATTTTCTTGCATAGGAGTACCTTTTGTATCAGTGTGGTAGATAGAATACTTAAGCCCTCATAGCTTTTGAGAATGGTGACCTTCGCCCATTTCACTTTTGCCTTCTTTGCATTTTCCATGGAGCTTGACCAAAGAAATATTTTGATTGTTCTATTTATCTCCTTGATCACTCTTTTTGTTAGAACTAGGTGATTGATCCAATGGATGTGCAGATTGCTTAATATCAAAATGATAAGGGTGACTCGAGTTGCCACTGAGAGGAAGTGATTTTGCCATGCCAAGAATTTAGCTTTATATTTCTCCATAAGAGGAATGCATTCCACATAAGTGATTTTAGCATGAGATATAGGAACGCCAAGGTATTTGAATAGAGTAAAGTGTAGCTCCACCCCTAATATGCTAGTAAGTACTGAGGGATTATTGACATTTGTGGAACAATAGAAGCTGCTTTTGTGAGTATTGATTTTCAAACTAGACCATCAAGAGAAACGTTGCAAGATGTCTTGAATAATAGTAACAAAAAACTCATCTACTCCTGATAATAAAAGAAGATCGTTGGCAAACATTAAGTGGATAAGGTGTAGAGATCAACATTTATGGTGATATGTGAATCTGTCATTAGCGTGTATTATCTTCTCAAGCACACGAGATAGTTCTTCCATGATTAATATGAAGATATAACGGGAAAGGGGTTCTCCTTGTCGTATCCCTCTTGCACACATTAGAGGTTTGGTGGAGCACCATTGACTAGAATGCTAACAGAGGAGGTTTGGAGACACATCACGATCCATTGTTTAAATACAATAAGAAAGTCTAACGTATCCAGGTAGATTTAGACAAATGTCCAATTGACAGTGTTGAATGCTTTGTAAAAGTTGATTTTCCATATGCAGCTTCAAAGGTTTTTGCCTGAATGATAATCTTTCAGTAGTTCTTGCATGAGTATTATATTGTCTCCGATGGAACGGCCCTCAACGAATGCTCCTTGGTTTGGTTTAACAATCTCAAGTAATGTCGACTTCATTTTGTTAGCTAACAACTTGGCAATGACCTTGTAAATGGTGGTGCAACAAAAAAAAGAACGGTCGTCAAGTAGTGAGGTGGGATTAGTCTTATTGGGAATCAGACATATAAAAGCATGGTTGATTGCCTTGAGCATCTTGCCGGAAGCCAAGATTTCATGGACGGTCTATGTGAATAAGTCTCCGATGATGTCCCACATCTTTCGAAAAAAATAAGCAGTGAAGTCGTCGGGACCTAGAGCTTTTGAGGGATTCATATTGAAGAGAACTTGCTTTATATCATTGTACAAGAAAGGAGTGATTAAAGACTCTTCGATAGTTTGGTTTAAAGAGCTATCAAAGTATCTCTACATGTTAATTAGTTGGTCAGTCTGTTTTGTCATTCCCAGTAGTTGTTCGAAGAATCCCCTAATGATGGATATAAGTTCAGGTTGAGAGGAGTGGAAGTTTCAATCTATGTCTTGGAGCTCAACTATTTTGTTAGTGTTTCGCCTAGCTAGAATGGAGGCATGAAAAAACTTCGTGTTTTGATCCCCATCTTTTAACCATGCAATTCTAGCTTTTTGTTGAAGGATGGAATGATACATAGATAAAGCCTGTTGATACTGATGTACACGTTAGAGTTTAGTATCTCTTATTTGAGAGTTGTGAGGGTGTTGATAATAATC
>JAOQMM010000001.1:14802198-14812584 GCA_027563515.1 Erythroxylum platyclados
GATGCGGGCAAGACCACGCTCACCGAGAAGCTGCTGCTGTTCGGGGGCGCGATCCAGCTCGCCGGCGAGGTGCCAGAAGTAGGTTTATAGACAGGAGTTACCTGTGGTCTGATTGGTTCAGTTATGGACTCAGCATCATCAATCTCAGGTTCAACTTCTGTGTGTGAAGATTGCAAAACAACCATCATTATTTGAGATATCTGAGTGAGATCTGCAAGCTGTTCGGAGCTCTCTGAATCTTCTATAAAAGAATCAGAAGCTTGGCTTTCAGTTTGGTCGTCAGAGCTATCTAGTACTATGATAGTTTGAGAATTATCCGGGACTAGCTGGAGAGTATCCATGAATTCTTGGTTGGCTATAGGTTCGTTTGCTTTATCCTCGGAAGACTTTTCTTTTGGTGAAGGAGGTGATGGTGAGATGGGGGTTTAGAGGGTGAGAGAATGTCTGTTGGTGGCAGATTTGGCTTGGAAGGCTTTGATGGTTTACAACAGGTTTGTCTAAACAAAGGATAAGATTTTAAAGACTTTTTTGTAGTTGGTAGCATCAGGATATGATGAAGTGTTATAGGTCGGTTGTACGACTGGGAATGTTGAGGGATATGGCTCATAGACAACTCTAGATTGTTCCTTGGCTATATCTCACTCGATCCTCTTACGTTCTTCTCTAATCTTTTGAAGTTCTCTTTATCTTTTGAAGTTCTCTTTCTTTCTTTGAGAACTTTGGGCCACAATAATGTTGGTCGATGTATCTTCTCGAATCCTAATCAAGTTGAGTAGCTTAATTGAGTAATCGTTGATGTAACTATCGTACTTGAACAGATATAACATCAACCTTCGAGTTTAGTCCTTGCGTCTGCTGGGATATGCCTTCAAGCTTTGAGTCCATTCTTTGAAGGACATTATTTTGTGTTACAACATTTTGTGTCTGCCAATTTAGCACTCCTTCTGCTAGAGAAACAAATACATGTTTACCATATGGACTAATACCTATAAGTCTTGAGTAAGGCCTTACAGAGACTTCAGTGGTTTTATTGTTTTGAGCTTCCAAGGGTGGAAAATCATTCTCATAGGATCTCATCATCATACAAGATACTGGTTGTAGACTTTCCTTGGGGAGTAAAGGCACTGAGCATCTTGGTTAGACCAGATGCTATTTTCCAATTGCTTTTAGCAGTTCAGAGAGAATCTTTGGTCTAGGCTTGGGATTTCGATGACAAATCCGAGTCATCATCTTCATCATACTTAGAACAGATCTTTGTTTTTGGTTTGCATGAAGATTTTGACTTCTGGCTGGGTTATTCTCACCTTCAAGGGATGTAGACATCATCATTACTATCAAAATCATCATCCATTGAACAATCACAATCATAATCACACATAGATGGATCTGTGTCCCAAATGAAATGGACATTAACGTGGATAACATATACTTCTCATCCATCAAGGTGGACAGAGTGGATTGGAGGGCCATCAACAACTTCTTCTTGAGAAATGGTTGGGCTAATCATCATGATTGGGTGAGAAGAGGGTCTAGATGATTCTGGGTGTTCTTCTCCCAGTTTGCTAAAATCACAGAGGCTATTCGGCCTTTATTGCATTCTCCAGCAACAACTGCTCCACCCATAATAGAGGCGACGATAGGGGTGGATGTGGGAGACACCCATTGTCTTCCCCAACATCTTTCAGAGTCTCTTATCTTAACCCTACCTCTCACACGCAGGCTGATTCATTTCTTGGGCCTAATTTTAATAACTCATCCTCTAGGCCCATCCAAGTTAATGACCACCTCCTAATCCAGCCCAATTTCAAACCCAACCCAATCATAACAAATTTTACCTTAAGCCCAATTTTACTAATAATGAGCTTCATACCCAATGTAAAATCTGTTAAAAATGGGGACACATTGTTGCTCATTATCAGTTTCATACTGTGAATCTCGTAATCACACCACTATTCCCACCACCCTCCTAACAATAACAACACAGCCTTTGCTGCCATGAATATTCAATATGATCCTGATTCAACTCCCTTCAACCAACATACTGTTATTGACTGGATACCAGATATTGGCACAACTGCTCACATGACTCTATATCCTGATTTCATAGAATTCATCACACCATATGAAGGATCCAATCCAGTCATTGTTGGTAATAGACACACTCACCCTTTTTCATCCACTGGCACCTTAACCCTTCCTACTTTTTCTCGTAATATTCACCTTCATGATTTATCGAATGTTCCTCACATTACCACTAATCTTTTATTTGTTGCAAAATTTGTCACTGATAATTCATTTGTCATTGAATTTAATCCATCTAGTTATGTTGTGAAAGATCTCAAAACCAAGATATCGTTACTGATGGGACCCATTCTTAACAATCTCTAGCAATGAAGATTCCACCGCACATCACAAATCCAGTTGCTCTCACCGCTGCCTCCACCATAATCAATCTGTGGCATCAACATCTTAGTCATCCATATCACTCCATATTATCTAGATTAGGTCATGTTTTGCAATTTAAAAATATTCTCCATCTATGTACTTCTTGCCTTCAAGGCAAAAATGTTCGTCTTTTATTTCCTCTATCTTCTAGCATTTCTATCAAACCGTTATAATTAATTCATTATAATATTTAGTGTCCTTCCCCATCTCTTTCCTACTCTAGATATTGATATTTCATTATCTTTATGGATGATTTTAATCACTTTACTTGTATTTTTCCTCTCACCCATAAAAATCATGCCTTTCTTCATTTTCAATCTTTTAAAACCATTGGTAAAAATCTCTTTTCCATCACCATCTAAACTTTTCAATGCAATAGAGCCTTAGAGCTCACTAAAGGTGCCTTTGCTCACTACTTTCTTTCTAATGGAATCATTATTCGCATTTCTTGTCCTTATACACCCAACAAAATGGTCTTGTTGAACGAAAAATTCGTCATATAACTGAATTTGGTTTTACTTTTCTTCTTTATGCCTCTCTTTCCAGGTTTTTCTAGTATAAAGCATTCACTACTGCTGTTTATCTTATCAATCTCTTACCTACTCTTATACTTAACCACAAATCTCCTCATAAAGTACTCTACTACAACAAACCTGATATTACTCATCTTCTTGTTTTTGGTTGTGCCTGTTTCCTTTACTTAGGATGGGATGAAAGCATCGATAACCTTTAAACCAAAGTATGTTTAGTGTGTTTTGCTTGGATATGCCTCAAAATATAAGGGTTATCGATGCTTTCATCCCATCACCTCTAAGCTTTATATTTCTTGTCATGTTCGCTTTCTTGAACATCTCTTTTCCTACACCAATCTACCCGTGTCATCTTCCACTTCCACCTCCTCATCTCCCATTTCTTTACCTTTACCTCTTCCCTCTCTCCCCTCTACTCCCTCTATCCCCTACCACAACCCCAACACATCCTCTTTCTCATCCCATGATCACTCCTACCCGAGATCACACCCATACCCCTTAACATTTCTCTAATTACATCACTTACACTGTCACCACTTTGAATACTCCTCTTGCCCCCACATCCTTTAGCCTAGCCAATAAATATCGTCATTGGCACTAAGCTATGCTTGACGAGTTCAGTGCTTTTCATCACAATAACACATGGATTCTTCCCCCTCCCCCCCCCCCAACCAAACACAAATATCGTTGGTTGTAAATGGGTTTTTCGCACTAAACAAAATCCCGATGGATCTCTTCACGTTACAAAGCTCATCTTGTTGCCAAAGGTTACCATCAAACCCTATGAGTTAATTATATAGCTACTTTTATTTCTGTTGTTAAACCCACCACTATTCGCATCATCATTGCCTTGGATTTATCCTATAACTGGCCTCTTCGCCAACTGGATATTAACAATGCCTTTCTTCATAGTTACTTACAAGAACCTATTTACATGTCTCAACCTCTTAACTTCGCAGATCCACATAATCCTTATTATGTTTGTAGACTTCACAAAGCCTTATATGGTCTCAAATGAGCCCCTCGAGCCTAATTTCATCGCCTCAGTTAAAAACTTCTTGAACTTAATTTTAAACCCTCGAAGTCTGACACCTCTCTCTTCATTCATAAAACTCACTCTCACGCTACCTTTCTCTTAGTTTATGTGGATGATATCTTGGTAACTGGTTCCTTACCCTCCTTCATCATAACACTTATCTTCTTAGTATTGAAGCTCATAACAATTCTTAAGGTCTTCTTTTCACCCAAACACATTACCCCAAAGATTTCCTTCTTAGAACTGAGTTTGATAAATCTAAACCAGTTCATATACTAATCATTGCATCTCTTCCCTTGTCTAAAAATCATAGGGTTCCTCTTTTCAATCCCACTAAGTATCGTAGCAATGTTGGTACTCTCGAATATCTTTGTCTCACTCGTCTTGATATTCAATTTGTTGTCAATAAGGTCTCAAAATTTCCATAATATCTTATTGACATTCACTGGTCTACGGTGAAACGGATTCTACGATATCTCCGCTTCACACCCTCTCATGGAATTCACTTCACCAAATCCTCCCCTTTTTCTCTACAAGCCTATTGTGATACTGATTGGGCTAGTTGTCCTGAAGATTGAAGTTTATTGAAGTTTTACATCTAGTTACTGTATCTTTTTAGGGCCTAATCTTCTCTTGGAGTGCTAAGAAATAACCCACTGTTGCTCGATCCAGAACTAAAACTAAGTGCCACAGCATTGCTCTTGCTTCTGTAGAATTATGTTGGATTACTGCTCTTTTTGGTGAATTAGGCCTTGACAAACTTTCTCCTACCCTCTGGTGTGACAATCTCGGTGCTACCTTTTTAGCCTTGGATCCAGTTTCTCATGCTCATACCAAGCACGCTGAAATTGACATTCATTTTATTCGTGATCTGGTTGCTAGTAAAGCTCTACTCATTCCTCACATTTTGTCCCCTGCTCAAATCGCTGACATTATGACCAAAGCTCTTTCCTTTTCATCATCTCAACATCTTCAGGACAAGCTCACGATCTCATCCTTCCCTGAGCTTGAGGGGGGCTGATAATATGATCACATCTCAACAGCTTCATCGGCAACTTAACTACCATATCTTATATCTTTTCATATTATTCACATGTATATATCCATTCAATTGTAATATTTATTTCATCTTATCATTTTTAGTTTAGATTGAATCAATTCAAACCAATTCATTTAGTGTTATAAATAGAGCATACCTTTTACATCAATAATCGTCCAAATACAATACTAATTCTTCATATTACTCCCTTCTTCAAGTTAGGTTCTACAAAATGTAGAAATTATATATAATTTTGGTTATATTTGAATGAGAAAAAATATGATCATTTAGATTTAATGTAGTAATTTGTGTTTGTAAATTACGTTCGTTGTTACAACTAAGATTTAATATACCAAATCATGTTTTTAAATTACATTAGTCTATGGTGTTTATAACATTAATATTTCATTATTTTTATATTCAATGCTACATATGAGATGTTTGTAAGACTTAATATTTAATTATATAAGTTTTGTGTTCTCTATATTTTGCAAAAATTCAATTGAGTTGCTTATGAGAAAATCGAAATTAGAATTGATTGCAGTTAAGCAATCTTTCATTTACAACCAAATACCTCTTATGTTTGGGAAGATACATAAAAAATATATATGGTTTGAACAATATATAAATAAAAATCCAGTTATATTTTTATAACTCAAATAATTTCATTAACTAGGAAGAAGTATAAAAACAAGCATATACAAGGGATTCCAATTTAGAGACATAAATATCAAAATGCATCTAATGAAAAACAAATATTATTAAAGCTAATTAACATATATCAACTTATATCACTTATTATTACGAAAAAAGTCAATTGTCAAAGACATAAACATATTATTTAAGGATGGTCTGGCTCTGCCTAGGTTCGAGCTCGGTTAAAAATTTATGTGTTTAGTCTCGGACTTGGATCGAAGTTTGAATGAGCTCAATTAAATTTATTTTTAATTAAAAATTAAAAATGACGTCGTTTTACTCAAAAACAAGGTTGAGCTTAGCCTAAAACCTAAAATTAGAAAAAAAAAAGAGAGTCTAAATTCGACCAGAAGCTCAGTCAATTCAAACCGAGCTCATTGATTTCCAGCTGAATTGAGCAATTTTTGCCATTAATAATGTTATTATGTACTCTATCTCTTTTTTTTTTTTTACTAATAATGACTATCATATTATCTTGTATTACTTGTCATCTCAAAAAATAAAAAACAAGTGCAAAAGATATAAAAATGCTTTTTCCTAACTAGTATTTCATACCATGTACAAGTTATATCACTTTTTCTTACAAAAGCCAAAATAAGTTCAAAAATTATAAACATGTTGTCGTTTATTATTCGCTTAACTAACATTATATGTTGTATACTATGTTTTTTGCCTCATAAAAATAGAAAGGGAAGTGTACAAGGCATAAACATACGACCAAGTGTTGTTTTTCTATGCAACATTGTCTATCATATATTATGTTCTTTGTGCTCACAAAGTTAAAAGGGTAAAGATATAATTCATATTCACAAACGTTCACTTAGTCACCTAAAACAGAAAAGCTTCCATAAAATCTTGTATATATTCAACCTTTTCCTTTTTGACATTCGAAGCTTCTTTATTTGAGACAATGATTGGTTGAGACACTATGTTAGCTACTCTAACTTTGTATTATTGGTGCAGTTTGTTGATTATAACTTTGTTGGCCTCTACTTCTTATTCAAGTTCTCTTGTTGTGGCCAAATTATTGCAAATCTTGCACATGCTACTTGAAATCCCTCTTTGGATGCCCTTTATTGACTTAGTTCATTTGTATATTCTCATACCCTCAGATCTTCTAACCTTTATTGTGAATTTTGGAGGCTCCAATTCAACACGACAATTCTTATTTGACAAATAATATTCATCCAACATTAGAACAAAAATTATAGATTAGGTAATACTATTGAAATGAAATTGATAAATGCAAATGCAAATTGTTGTGCCTAATGAAGGTTATTTGGAATATTAAATAATTGGTAAGCATTTGCTTATAAGAAAGTCTCCTTACTATAGATTTTATCCGCTTAATTCTTAAGATTGCCTCTAAGATATCTAATAATACATACATATATATTGACAATGAATTCCAATATCCCACTTCATGCAAGTGGAAGCCAGTTTCTCCAAGTCATTCATTTGTTATCCAAAATAGATGTACTTTGTTTCAAAAAGTCATATATATTCAAATAATTATGCAATGATTGATCTCTCAATTAATTGAAATAACAAAAATAAGGTTATAGGAAGAATTACAATATTCGATTAAGTCTTGATATGTTTGATTCTTCTTTATTATTGGTTCTTCACTTAAATTGTTTATATGCTCTATTTTATTCATTTTCTTCATCATTTAATTATTCAACTGATCTATTTGATTTCTTTGTTCACTTTGTCATTCCATCAATTTTTATCTTTAATATGTTGCTTGATTCAATCATAATAGAGCTACTTATATTAACAAAAATGAATTCATTAATAGTAATATGTTTTGATATTATTAAAACTATGAATTGAGACCTCATTTAGTCAATAATAAGACTTCAATTATGCTAAGTATTGACTCGTCTGAGCAAGGATAAGCACGAATATAATCCTTTGAAATCACGGTAAGTGAAGTGCCTAGCATATGAGTTATATACCACTTGTTTAGACCCTTAGATTGCCATGACTCAACTAATGATTTGATTTGATGATGGTGAAAATGTGGTGGATGATGAGGAAGAAACTGCATAAAAAAGAGGATAAATGAAGGGAGAAAAAAGAATATACAACTAGAAGTTGAATACAAGAAAAGGCGGTTCGATTAAAGAAGATTTTGACTTAGAGGATGTGAACATCATACCTACACTTATTAATAGAAAGATCCTTTTAAGAATTTATAAAGAAATAAGATTTTGAATATGGAATTGAGTTTAACATCTAAAACCTTGCTTTGTTCTTAAGAAAGTAAGAAACATCAAGTCCTCTTTTGAATGAAATAGAAAATAAGAAGTGTATCAGGAAAATTGTGAAGTGTTTAAGGTTTATAAAATTTAGGGATTGAATTTTTGTTAGTAATTAAGATTTTATTTATGGTTTTATTTAGGAATTAGATTTTTCAATATTTGGTACTTACAAAATTTACGGATTCATTTAAAGATTGAATTCTTTTAGCATTTAAGATTTCATTGTAGAATTCCGACGTAATAAGAAACCAGAGTTGACTTTTTAATTAAGATTTTAATTCATGATAGTGTTATAATCATCACCGCGTGGAGTGTTATGTCATCTAGAAATGAGGATTATTATTAATTCAGCATTTATGTCAAAAGTGACCACGGAAGACAATGGTCATTGTAAATTCAAGCTCCTCTTATCACCAATATTCTGATATTAGGGTTTAGATCATTTCTTTTTGTTATTATGTATCTACCTTATTTTATAAACATTTATTCATAAAATAAGATAACCACGAAATTACATAAACATCTGCTACTCTAATGTTGGGAGACTAATAAGGCTGCGCAGCGAGGGAAGGACCTATGTTGTACAATGCATGTGGCTAGCAATTAACAAGGTTCGTATAGTGACACATAGAACAGAAATGAAATGATTGAAGTGGAAACATACAGTTGAAGCGGGTACCGATGGTAGTTGACAAAACCAAGAAGATAAGGAGATTGACAAAACCACCTAACATTTGTATAGTTGGCCTAAGGTCCATGCCTGTATGGATTTTTTTTTTGAAAATTGAAAAGCATATATTACTAAAACTAATACGTACATAGCAATGAGTAATGGTTGTATGGAACTTTAGTTCTAAGTTCAAGGAAAAATGAGAAAATGGAATCATGAAAAGAAAAGATAAACAACATAAAATATTAAAGATCATTGATCATACCTTCTATCAAGCGAATGATCGAAATAGATTATATGTTTCTGTTACTTTATAAATAAATGAATGTTTATAAAATAAGATAAGTATAGAGTAATGAAAATAGGTAACCTAAAATCATAAATATAGATAGAATTGCAAATTGTTGTTTAGAGTTTTGATTTCTAGAGAAGACCCATTGGACTATATATGACTATTTTTACATTGATAAACTTGAATAGGATTGTTGATTATTCTTCTGTAAACTTGTACGAACACAAGTATTTCTTCTTATCAAAATTATAAATTACAGATAATATAGTATTCGCAAATAAAATAATTACAAAAAATACAATCATAATTATATTAATATAGTAACTAATTGTGTCTAAATGCAATTCGTACCAGCGGCATTGATTAACAGGTTATATTTGCAAAAATGAAATTCCTTACATGGGAAATTATATGTTGCTTAGGTTTAAAGGTTACATTGTTCATTGAGTGCATTAGTTGTCTTCTAGATTTTTCAACCAATATTTTCGGCACCCAGGCCATCCAATAACAGCAATGGCAGACAAATCTCACGAAGCTGCTTTGTGCTGCTAATTCACAATGTAATTACTAATGTGGAAAGACTCAAAATTTTGGTTTTAACATTTTTCTTCTTCCTCAGCCATTATCATTCTGCTTAGAGGACTTGGTCCAAGCTTCTTCCTTCTCGTAATTTGCCATCTCCTAATCACTTCCATTTCATTCCTTCTTCTAACTTGCATCATTGCCTCTTCTTCCAACACAAACCTTCTCATCAACGCATCGTCTGTCAATGACTTTCCCCTGAAAACCCTCCTCCCTTTAGTGCTCAGCCTTGCACTCGGTGTTCTCTCAGCTGGAGTCGGTGTTGTTGACGTGGGAAACATCGGTTTCGACCTGGGATAGCTGTTACTTCTTCTAGGTGGAACATGGTCAACCTTGAAAACCTCATTGTACGAAGATAAAGGTGCACACAGACAAACCCTAGTGAAGGAAGTGGCAGCCCTTAGAGAGCTACATTTTCTTAGCCTCTGTCTATTTGGGTTGGTTTCTGTGGAGTTGGGTATAGTCCTCCATAACGTACTGTTTGTAGACTTGGAAACCGAGGTACTTCTCCACAGGGTGGAATTTGGGGCTGTACGGGCGGTGGCTGCTCGAGTCTCTGTGGGCTTCATAGGGACGGTTTTCCCGCGTCGCCGTCCCCGATCCGCTTGAAGTCGCGCGCGGGCGCGAGCGGCACCGCGCGCACGCCGTCGCACACCGCCAGCAGGGAGAGCTCCTCGCCGTGGAGGAACTCCTCCACCACGACGTCGCCCGGACCGAAGCGCCGCTCCTCGAGGAAGGCGTGCAGCGCGTCTGCGGCCTCGTCCTCGTCCTCGGGCAGCACGACGCCCTTGCCCGCCGCGAGGCCGTCGAACTTCAGCGCGACGGGGTA
>JAOQMM010000001.1:14890460-14908325 GCA_027563515.1 Erythroxylum platyclados
TCATGCTGTGCTACCTCCATGTCCAAGGTTGATCTGTAATTTTGGTGGTTTCACATATTATAATGAAAATTAGATACTCTTTAATTCATCTTCACTGTTTATATGTAGAAAACATGTCCCCACAGTCAAAAGTGCCAGTCTTAACTAACTTTCACAATATTAAATTCTTAATTCTGCAGCAATTCCATTCTCTTATGGTAGAATATCCTTTTTGCCTCAACTAAAGAGTCAAATGATCTCCTTGAATAAACAAAAGCAACCCCCTTCACTTCTTGGCATGGTCTATAAGCCCATATTCTTGACGACAGACACTTAAAATTGACCACTTCCAAGGCCCACTTAACTGAATTAAAAAAGTAAAGAAAAACACTTCCAATCAAAGTTCACACATAGCATTCCAATGCTTGCTCAGACAACCAATATGAACAAGGCAATAAAAGCAAAATTATGATTTAGCACATAATCAATTTATGGTGCTTACCTGGCCAAGAGTCATAGGACCTTTTCCAGGATTACTAGGATAAAATGTAATAGCCACTACTCGAGTTAAGAAATCAATATCTCCTTCTAGCTCTTCAAACTCATATAACAAGGGAAGGGTAGATGTATCCTGAGCATGAAGCCGTGCACCAGCACCAGTGATAGCCATGTCTTCAGCACTGATTGGTCCTGGCAAGGGTAACACTAGGTTTGTCCCAGTTACACATTGAGGTATTGAAGCAGCCTGAAAAAAAAATCTAAAGTTAAAATGCGGTGTTTTGAAAATTCTGTTTGTACTTGTGCGTAAAAATTAAGGTCTTCTGTATTGTATTTAATCATTATTGTATATGTAAGTTACTCCATTTTCTTCTACTTAATCATAATTCAATATATGAGTCATCAATTCACAAGTGATGATACCAGACTTTCTACATAGACTCGCACAATGCATTGGGATTTCACAAAACAACCATAAGAACCCCCTGAACAACTAGTCCTTCATCCCCAGAAGATACCATCACCTTTCCCTAGAACCTAGCCAGAAATACTCTGTAGACTTGCAGGGGACATAAACATCAGCTAGACTAGCTTTACTTGTAAGCCTTCAAATCCATTTACATCATAGAATCTGGAAATAATTCAAGGTGGTTAAATCTTGCAATTTTCTTTCTACCATGTTTCTTTTTCCTCCTTTCTTTGCCCCTTTTCTGCTTATTCATGACACTCCCCCACCTATATCTCTTCCTCTTTCAAATACATTCGTCCAAAGGAAACTGATTCCACATTGGTCAAGGTCACTATTTAAAGAAACAAGAAACCGAAATAAAGAAGTAAGTTCACTCTGCAATAACTAGAGCGATGCAAAACTTTATTATAAAGATAAGGACCCAAATATTTTCAAGGTTTACCTTTCAATACCATCACATCCAAAAATGACAAGAAAAAGAGAAGATAACTATCATTAAATGTCATTTAAGGAAAACTGAACTGATAATTCAATTGCCAGCCAACCAAAGAAGGGTAAGCAAGGAAAAAGAACATATGTTGCTTGAGGAGTATGCATATTATACTAATTCACATGAGAGTAATTTTAGCATGCCATGAAGACATAATTAAGAAGCAAGATGTATAAATGAAACAGTATCACACCTCGACAACCAGTTTAAGTCCGTCTAGGTGACGCCCAGTCCTCACATCAACTGTTGTTGGATACGTTGAATCATCTGCCCCGTGAGAAACTGTCAGAAGAAGCTGACAGACGTGGCAAGGCTCGCCTAGATATATATAAATCTCAACCACATCTGCACCTTGCAAGCAAACCTGTTAGAAAAAAGATCAAAGAGTTACATCAATGAACTATATGTGATGGCTATATGATCTATAATTGTAACTGAAATACAGAGACAAGATTAGAGATAAAGATTTACCCATGTTATTTCTTTCCCTTTGAAACTCAAAAGATTAGATCTCCCACTAATATTAGGAAACATGTTGGTGACTGGCTTAAGAAAGAATCCAAATGGTCGAGAGGGTACCTGTAACAAATAAGTGATCACATAACACATCACGTATAGAGTTAGTGTGACCTAAACCTGTCCTCTAAGTGGAAAAGTACTCTTTCTATAAATTCTGATATTTGCATAACAGCTCTGAACTAGTACACTTATTGCATCTACTCCAATGTCAAAAAGAGATCATCATGCGAACAACATAGCATCTGTTTAGATGATAGATAGGCAGTCCTCTAATCCGTAACTCCATTAAACTATGGATAAGCATTGGATGGAGTTCACCAAAGAAGGCAAGGCCTCTGCAAAGTTCCCTCAAAATTCTCTCTCATTAAACTAATTATTTCTTCTTCTTTCTGTTTCTTTTCATCTTTATCATGCCATGTCATGTCCTGTACTGTATCTTATCTCTTCAAATCAAAGCATTATTTCAAAACTCTGAAACTTATTCTTGTAACCACTTTATTTTTCTCATAATTCTTCAATCATTACCAATTCTTATAATGTTTCTCATAGATAAATCCAGGATCAAAATACAAATCACCAAAAAGCATACATTTAAAGGTTGAACTGCAACTGATGGCAGATGCTTGAACAGCCTCACTCCAAGAAACATCTCCAGCTGCTTCTGACGAGAACTATCCACAACTGCATTTTTGTACCTCCTCTGTAGAGTAATTTTCATGTTCTGCGCAGCAGAAAACTGCTTAAACTTTCCAGCTTCTTCATTGAAAATGCTGAGAATTTGGCTATGCATAGCTTTGGAACCAGTGTAAAGTGTTGCATGGATATCACCAGCAAGAAGAAAGAGATCAGCTAGTTGAGATACAGGAGATATGATAGTTGAAGCCTTAAACTCCTCAAATGTCATATCAAATCTCTTCCAGGGTTTATCTGGACATGGATGATCCCATGTGGTAGTCCGAGTATTGTGATCAATGTAATATGTTTTTCCTGTTACAGCATCTGAACGTTTCTCCCATCCTGGTGGCAATGGAGCAGTATATCCACCAGAGCTATTAACTGACTGGTAACCATATGCGATATCACTATCAAGTGATATGGCCAATCTCCTACACTGTTCCACAAAAACTTGGAGGGAGCCAAAGTAACTAGCAGCATTAGTTCTATCCAAGGAATCTGCACAGTTAAAGCGTATGACTCCATTTTGATGTGATCTTAAGCAGAAAGCACCTTCAAAATCATCATTATGGATGATTTCACCTCTGCAATCCTTAAGTCGTTGCCGCGAAGGTAGATAATCCCCTTCAGATATATCAATAGCTAAAGTTGGTAATTTTAAAAGTCTCCAAAGACCCTCAATTGTTTGTGGCTCACTTTTCAGTTTTATGCTAGCATGCCAATCATAATTTATTAGATGTATCCGTGTGTAAGGAAGTTTTCCAGTTGATCTTATGTAGTTCAAGGATTCCTCAAAATGATGAACTAAAAGAGATTCTGACTTCCCGTCTCCATTCCTAAGTAAATTGATGCAAACAATTGGAACAACAGTTTTTTTCCTCTGACCTTCCACAACAGCTACATTCAAATTTCGAGCATCATATCTTTTACTCAACCTTTGATAGTATTCTGAGCTTCCTTTATATGGGTCACGATCTGAAACATAAATTTCTGCTTCCTTAGCAGTAATTTTTAACTCTGCACCCCACCAAATTGGGATTGTGCCCCGTCGCCAAACATATGTGTTGAAAGGAATACTCTGACCGGTCCTTTTTGGTACCCATACAAGTTGCTCACACTCTACTTCATTTCCTGTTTTCACAAAATTTTCACCAATTCTGTCTAAGCCAGAAAACAAGTTATATGGACCAAGCAATCAAATAGGCAATGTAGAATATGTATATCAAAGACATAATAAAGAGGAAATTGTCAATGGAAGTTCGGTGAAAAGAGGTCGAAGTAAGGCATGGTGCACTTTCAACAATATCCAAGATACTATAATCCATTATCATTCTTTTCATATGACACCCTAAAACCACGGCCCAAACACCCACTGCATGCTTTAAAGTTGAAAATATTCAAAACAATATAGAACTTTTGAGGATGTTAGAGAAAGAAGCAGAGAAAGCACAACAGAACATGAAAATGCTGTATATGGATAACAATATGCGAATCAAGAGTTAATAACAGTAACAACCTACCAGTGCTGAAGCATGAATTTAAACCCCTAGCCAAGTATCGAGTACCAGGATGAAGCCGACTACGACGAGCTATAAGAGCAACTACTCCTTCTAACTGACCCAAGCTTCCAAAGCTTCGACATTCTGCAAAGCCCTATACATTAATATCAAGCAAACAGTATCAACACGTAAATGTTATATCTTACCAACTATATTATTCCCCTTCCAGAACTAGAAATATTTTGCATTGCTACAGAATAATTAATAGGAAAAAATTAGGAGGAGATGCATGACTAAAATACAAGGAATTAAAGAACATGCACCAGGAAAACAACTACGAAGAAGCAGTCACGGCTTAAACAGAAGATTAGAGAAGCTGTTGTAGACAACAAGAATAAGCTAAGAATAAATGAAATGAATATTGTCATCAGAATCTGAATAGTAAGCTTTCCTGAGATCACAAATAAACACACTGCAGGCTGTCTCAAACCTAATAAATTAAAGACTATGGTGAAGAACCAAAATGGCTTCCTAAGAGATATGTGAAAGATGAACAGATTAAAGGCCTGATAATTATTAGTTACAGTAGGTATATGCCAATCCAGTTTAAACAGATAGAAAATGTGTGACGGAGGGAAAGATGACATTAAGACTAGAACAATATAAATAAGGCCTGCGCAACATGATGGTTAACCAAACTGCAACCTACAACTTGCAATACTGAAAAATGGATATCATAACCCACACAGAACGCAGCAATTATGACATCATTTCTATTTCTCTGAAATGTAGTCAAATAAAAACCAATAAACTTGTAAACCAATTTATTTCTAATCTTCAATTCTCCAATTCAAAAGTAACGACCAAAAGAACAAGAAGCCAATTACATGTAAACCATTTTAATTATTAACATATTGCAACTTCTTCAGCATTGAGTGCACATTAACAACCAAGCAATGAGATCTGTGTA
Source organism: Erythroxylum platyclados (assembly GCA_027563515.1). NCBI lineage: Eukaryota > Viridiplantae > Streptophyta > Magnoliopsida > Malpighiales > Erythroxylaceae > Erythroxylum > Erythroxylum platyclados. The sequence continues at coordinate 14,895,560 of JAOQMM010000001.1, forward strand.
AGACAGAGTCATACATGCCAATTTGCAGTTAGAAAAAATCAGTCATTAGAGCAGAATATTGAAGAAAAACTCATGAGAAATCAATAAGCATCAATCTCAAGAAACATAAATGACGCTACCTGCAGAAGTGTAACACAATGCTGTGGAAGCCCAACGTTTTTGAAAGGTGTGGAAAACCATCCGTTCCAGACAAATTCATCATCAGGATTTTCCAAGGGCATACGGCTTGGGAAAGGTCTAGTGATGTCTCTTGTCTCACAAAAATAGTGCTTCCCATCAATGTCAAGTTCAGTTAACTCTTGAACATTCTTTACTTCTCCTTTACCCTGCTGCTGAGGAATTTGGAGTGATATTTTAATCCATTGGCTTTCTGTGACTGTAAATACACATCCTCCGCCAGGCAAATTTGGGATGCTTTTTGTTAACTTTGTGGCCACAAGCAGCAGGCCAGAACTGCCTAGGGCAGCATAACCTAAGATTGCCCTTGCGTAAACCTTACTCCTGCAATACCAACGTGATCCACTTGTGATGAAATCTAAAGCTTCATCTTCAGATTTAAAAACATCTAAACCCCACTTCCCGCTATAGCGAAGAGTGCCTGTTGTTGGATCAATATATATCACTTGAGTGTCAGCCCTGGAAAATAAGCTGACAATAACATAGACTTCACCAGTATCAAGTGTTGCAACAACAACAGACGTATTTCTTGAACCACCAACTGCAATTAAAACAAACTGTAAAATTAATGCCTGCTTAAAAATAGCATTATAGAAGAACAGCAAAGCCCTTTTTTCACCCAAATCGAACCAAAACAAATTAAAATGTTTTATTGAACAGCACCCAGTAGACATAGTAGAGGGATACACTGTGCATATTTGCCATAAAAACTTGAAGTGATAGTAAAATTGATACCGAAGGCATCTCAATTCTTCCTGCACCATGACCATTCCATCCAAAAAGGGGAAAAGAAAGGAACTAAATCCAGAAGCACACAAATTTACCTGGTGATTCCATGCGAGCTAGAAGTAGTGGATTATTAGCGATCTTTTAATCCCTTGAGTTTTATGTTCTGTGAAGTAGAGAAACCAAAATCTGAATCTGAGCAACAGAATGAAAGGAGAGAACACAAGTGGGGAAGAAATCAGAAGCAACTCTAGAAACAAATCTAACAACGCAGATGCATATATGTAAACATGTATACCAACTTCGTGATTTGGCAATCACAACCTTTAGAGGGCAAACAAAATGCAATCTGGCCACCAAATGAGATTATTCTAATATACATTTTGTTCAAGCACAATTCAGTAGCTCCTTTTCTCTATTAAAGTTTCTATTTTCCCATATTCTCTTCACATTCGCACATATGCAAACACAATCCCCGCAAACATGTTCATGCTTTTCATAAGATACTGAAATACGAGATCCAAACTATCGAAATAAAAGCTTCGATGATACTGGCACTAATTGTAGTTCTAAAAGTAGCCCAACTTTTTATTCTTCTTATCAAACAAAGAAGCGAAAAGGGTTTCAAGAAACTTACAAGATTCAAAACCCCATTTCTGCCAAGATCCAATTTTTATTATCAGAAGAAAAGAAAAACATAAAACTTTCTTCAAACCAAAATAAAATTTGCAAAAATGAATCCAAGGACAACAATCAGATGCACAGCAACGAACATAGGATTGGAATTGAAGAACAAGTGAATTGAATTGTACTATACGTATATATTAATAAAGAGAGAGAAAAGTCACCTGAGAGAAAAAGATGCCAAGTTGAGGGAGGAAGCGAGCACGATACGGAAGACTGAAGAAAATCGGTAATAATGTAAAGCTTAAATCAGAAAATTAATATTATTATATACAAAATAAACTAAATATCGTGAAACACGAAGACGATGAAATAAATTGAAAAGATCCGTTTGCACGTCGATTTTGCAGTAATAACAACATGTTATTGATAATTTAATTCATACGTCTATTATTCATCATGCTACATTGATCCGTTTGCGCCGATTTCGTTAATTGATCTTGATGTGTACTTCAACCGGAAAATTTCAATTATACATACACTATTAGTAACTATGTTGCGAGTAATGTATACCTTTCACCATAAAACAATGTTATGAGTATTAAATCGAATCTGACATTGAATCACTCAAAAAAAATATCTAAAGTTTAAAAGTTTAATCGGTAGTAAATCGCTATAAATTGGTATATAATAAATAAAAATTTAAAATTATAAAAATAAATAAAACTAAAATATTTATTGAAATAAAAAATAAATCGATGTTTTTTTAATTTTGATCAACAAATACTAATAATTTTAATATTATAAAAATTTAAAATTTACATCTTCATCTTTTTATTTCAAGTATATTTTTTTCTCTTTATAGTATACTTATATTTTTAAAGAATAAGAACTCATTATATAACCAACCATTTAACTAATTATTAGTGGTTATTTACCCTTTTATTAATAAACTATTTATTATTATTTCCACACAATGCTAGATGGTTATTATGATAAATTAGTTCATTTATTTACATTTTACACATCAATAAATGTATTACACTAGGCTTACTTATGAAAAAGGAATGTGACAAGAGTAAAATGTTTGTAGACAATTTTAAGTTTAAAATATATGATTTTTCTAATCTCATTTATTTTTCAATGGCTGATAAACACAACCCTTGTTCTTATCTTCTTCTCTCATCTCTTTACTCGTTCTCTTTTTTTCCAAAATATTACCCTTAGTTGATATTTTGCCTCAACAGTTCCTCTACTTTTCTTTTCTCTTTCAATCTCCAGCCTTCATTATTATCGTTGGAGCTGTCTCTTCTATGTGGCAGAGCAAGTCGGAGCTTAGGGCTTGTAAAAATTTGATGGATGTTGTGTTAAATATAGAGGTATAATGCACGTGAGCTTGGATGTGGGTTTTTGAGTCTAATCCTTGTGGTTGAGCTCCTTGTCGTCTTTGTGTGTCGTCTTTTTGTTGTTATGGTTTGGGTGACAAAGGTATCAGGTTCTTCACGGTTCAGAGAAAATCAACCAGTTTATTATTTAACAGGCCGATTTTCATTCATAACGGTTAAAAGCAAAAATCGAACCAAAAATTAGTCCAATTCGTATTTAACTCGGTCGAACCAGCCGGTCCAGTCCAATTTTTACATCATTGATTATATTAGACCTAGTATTAGATTTAGTGCTAGGTATTAGTATTATTAAATACTGAATATTATTTTAAGTAATTTTTAAAATTACAAAATACTATTAGTAAATACTGATGCTTATATTCAAACATGCAATACCCATTAAATTTCAAACTAAGTTGACTATAATTTCTTAATTATTTTATTTTATTTTTTTACTACGACTCTTAATAGAACAAGTAGTTCTATAGATCCAATTGACCTTTATTATGTCAATCTTTTAGCGGATTAAGTTTATGAGGACCCAAGTTTTATGGATTAAGGTGACTTGAAAGATAATCTTAGATAGAAAAATTTTGAGATGTCATTTGGTGCAGTGAATTTGAATAATAATGATAATAAGACTTCCCTCAATGACGAAAATTATATACTAAATAAAAATTGATGTCAGTACAATTTAAGCGAATATGTCATTGAATAAAGTTTCAATTTTTCATTTTTGCATTTTTCTTATAATTTCACTTATATTTTATGTATATCAAATTCTATATATGCAATATGAATATAAATATAAAGTTTTCAATTGTAAGTAATTTTGTTTCATATTCATTCCTGCTTTGTTGTGTTACTTGGCATGAACCCTTTTTGTTATATTAATATGGACCTACATTATTCTTATTATTAAGCTTAGCAAATCAGCCAGGCCCCGCCCTACCTAAACTTAAAATGCCTGATTCTATTTGACCTAATTTCAGGTTGGTTCAGACTTTTTTCTTGAAAATTTTAGGCTCCAAGTTGAGCTCAAATTTTTTAAAAAAAATTTATGACTTTGGACCTTTGAAAAATGTTGTCATTTTTAAATTTTAAATTTTTAAAAAAGGGTTGTCTAAGCCCAATCGGGCTTTGGAGCCTAGGCCTGCCCCGACCCCTATCCCAAAGGGTTACAATGCCATTATTTAAAACAAAAACTAATAGAAATCCACTCCTTTAAGCTAGTAATACATTTTAAAGATTGTAGTATTGTTCACTAACTAAGAAGAATGTGTATAGGAGCTTTTTAGAATAGCCTTTAAGAGAATTCGAGATAAGAAGTTCAAGAGATATACACATTATTGTCAAGTTGCCATTTATAAACTTCCAAATCTAATGGATATAGCGACATTCAAGGAGTTTGAGCAAATAAGAGCTTGTAGTTAGTTCCCCTTTATATTAACAAGTTTGTGGCAAGTTCAACTTGCTTTCATATTGTCACTATAGTCTAAGTGTAACTCCTTCGCAATAATTATCTACTTGATCCAGTTGATAATGAATCTACTTAGGATTTGGATACCTTTTCAACATTTTAGAAAGCTCTTATGTTTCTTTCTCTCCAAACTATATAGACATAACAAATCAACGCTAATTTGAAGATTATGGTATCACTTTTGCTTTGAAACTTAACTCTAAAGGACCAGCTCACAATTTGAGGCTAGCTCTCAACGTGACAATTTAATCTGCTTAACCTTAAGATCAGATTCCATATAATATTAGTATAACTACATTTGAATAAGATATGATCCATATTCTCAAGCATTTATTTATAAAGTTTGCAATACAAGTTGCTAGAGTTATCCCATTTAATTTTGTCTATAATTTTGAGCCTCTAGTTAATTGCTAACCAAAGTATGAATAAAGCTTTTAGTTAGTTTTTATTGAACTAAATAGAATTTCTCCAAGAAATATTTTGCTTAGGATCCTTGAAAAGAGTTAGGCAAGAGATGTTTGTGAATCTTCTCGAGTTATGTCTCATCTAAATGATAGTATCCTCTCTACTAAGGTTTAAATTATAGTTAGGTATAGATACTATGATGGCTGAGAAACTCCTGTGGTCACAATGCCACCTACCTTCTTCAATAACTTCTTTGACCCTGACGTAATTTGGAATATAATTTTGAAACATATTAAATTCAGGGAGCAAATAAAAAGGAATTATCAAACCAAAAGCTTATTGATTTCTTATTCCTAATCTAAATTTTTATTTCCTTGTCAATGGAATTTCTCATCTTTAGCATTGAGTTAATGGGTATGCTTTTCGTATTCCAAAAGGAGAGAAATTCAATGTGCATCTATTTAACCCACAAGGACTTTTGTTTTGTAAAAAGCTTCCATATCTTTTGACAAATAGGACTTTGTTGGTGTCTCTTATAGCTTTTATACCTAATCCTCCCTCATCCTTTGCCAAACACTCCTCTTCCAGCTGAATTTGTGTTCTTGATGGTTGTTTGTCTCACCAGTCTATAAGAAGTTCTTAAGGATGTTATCTACAACTTTTACTAGATTTTGAGGAAGGAATAAATGTAAACTCCAACAGACATAGAGGTTTTTTAGGACTTAAATTATTAATTAAAGCCTCCATTTAAAAGATATAACTATATATTTTCAAATTTCCAATTATCTTATGAATAGAGTAAAATAGAGGAATGCAATCTCTATATATAAATCTTATGGTTATGATGTGGAACCCTAATTATTTTTAAAATGACATTAAGGGCTTGAACCCTTAGATGTTGGATAGTTATTAAGCTAACTTAGTTAGAATAATAGAGAGAAATAGCTAACTTTTAGAGATGTTAATTATAAGAAGAAAATAATGTTTCCAACTAGAATATAATAACAACTATTTAGTTAAAGTATAAGGTCATAATGAAAAGTTAAACTATAAGTTCCAATAGTTATAATAACTCTTACTCCATTAGTAACTCACATGTCCACTTTGTCTTTCCTTAAAAATCTACTCGTTGTTAAGATATGTATTGTATTACAAATGTGAGAACCACATTCAATAACTAATACCCAAGATTTTGGAATATAAAAAAGTTTGATCTCAATCATAAACATACTTGAGGATGAAGGTTAATTAAGATTTTTGTCTTTTATGCTAATAAGATAAACCTTACATTTCCTCATCTAGTGTCCATTAATTCCATAATAAAAACATGTTCCCTTATCGTTTTTCTTTTTGACACTATTAGTTGGCTTTGCTACTTTAACATAAGCCTTTTATTTCTTGTTCTTATTCTTCTTAGAGTCTTTTTTCTAACTATTATCTACAACAAAAACATAATCAGTGAATATAGGTAAAGATTATTTGTTAAACAATTATAGATTTAGTTTGCAATTTCTCTTTCTTACACTCTTTACTTTATTTTTTTATTAAGCTTTAATAAATTGCCATTTCATTTCATCATTCTATTTAAAATTGATCAAGTTCCATTTTTACGTTGCAAAAGGCCATTGACATTTTATTTTTTGGATTAAGAAGAAATGAATTTAATAGAGTCAATGTGTGTGAAATGACTTATGAAATTTGAAATACATTAGAAGTTACTCATAAGGACACAAATCAAGTCAATGATAGTAAAGTGAGCATGCTAACACATTAATTTGAATTATTTCAAATGAAATATAATGAAAGCATTTTAGTATATAAACTAAATTTATTTATATTATTAATTCTCTTAAAGGCCTAGGCAAAGTATTTACAAATATTTAAATCGTGAGAAAATTACTTAGGTCTCTTCCAAAGACTTAGGAAGCTAATTTGATGGCAATCCTTGTAGTAAAGAACTTAAATATACTACCAATATAGGAGCTCATTGGATCTTTTCTCACCTACTAAATGAGACTTAAGGAAGCACGATAAGAAGAAATGGCTCCTAAAAAGAAAAACATAAGCTTCAAAGAGGAGCCAACTGAAGAGGAATAGACATCCTTTAGCAGAAGCAATGAGGAAGACATTGATCTTATCACTAGAGGATTCAAGAAGTTTCTAAAGAGAAAAAAGTTTTCCAAGAGAAGAGAATTCAAGGAAGATAAATTTGATACTAAATAAAAATCAACTAGCATCATTTGCTTTAAATGTAGGAAAACTAGTCACATAAAGTTCTAATTTCCTCTCCTTAAAGACAATGAAAAGTATAAAAAAAATAATAAGGAGAAGATGAAAAAAAAGGAAAATAGTTAAATCCTCAATTTGGGATGGCATATATGATTTTAAAAGTGAATATTCAAAAGGAAAAGTAGCTCATATATACTTCATGGCTAATGATGAGTATTTTCCATTTTTAAATCTTAAGATAGTGATAATGATGTTGACTTATCCTATAATGAACTTGTTAAAAGTCTTGAGATCGTAAGTATGAAAAGGAAGAAATTATCTTAAACAAAAACAACAACACCTAATGGAAGTTCTGCTAAAAAACATTTAGAAGCATGCGTGAGTGAAAATGAAAAGATAAAGAGTGAATTGTATAACATTAAAGCATCTAAGGTGTGACTATTATTGATAATCATAACTTATATATATTGAAGCATTGGAATGAGACACTGGAAAATAAGGTCATCTTCTCAAAGACTCTTTGTCTAAATTCACAATAATCAATATAATAGTATAACTGTATGATTTTGGTAAACCCTCCACAAAATAAAAGCTAACATATGTCCATACATAGATTGGAATATGTAAAGATTGAAGTTTACCAAGAATAGTAATAGGATCACATTTATTACGTTGGTAAGCTTTATAATATCCCATAAATTTCCTGATATATGCTTGGCATTTTTGTTAAAATAAGTACAGTTGAATCCTTTTGTAGAGGAATCTAGAATGTCTCCTAATAGCATAATAACAAAATAAAAATACAATATGAGTTCTTAAAGTTGTATCATTACCTATTGTCATTAATCCAAAAGTAAGCTAAATTTAAGCTAATACCATGCCTCATCTTTTATATAATCTCCTTTAGAACTCCATTATTTTCCCAACTCCCTTTAGTTTGGTGCAACAAATCAGTGTGAATATTGAAAATGACCATGGTACATAAGTTAACGCTAGATACTTGAGATAAAGCATTTTTACCTATTGTCCACTTCCTTTTTGTATTTGATTTTAAAATCAAATCCCAAGAGTTTTAGTAACCATAATTGTTGGGTGTTATAATTTTTTGATTAAGCAAATAACCCAAACTCTTATGATTAATGTGAATAATAAATTGGTTGCCAAAGATATAATGAAACCATTGTCTGATAGTTATGAATAAAGTTAGAAATTCCTTCTCATAGGTGAAGATAAGTACATTTAGGAGACAAGGTCTTATTGATGTAGACGAGAGGATGACCCTATTGTATAAGAGCTACCCCAATTCCTCACCTAAGGCATTGGCCTCCATAACCAAAGGTTTGCTAGAATTTAAGTGAGCAAGGACTAGTGCATACACCAAAACATTTTTGAGCTAAGCAAAAACTACAATAGTTTCTCCTAACTATTTAAAAGAATTTTTTAATCAAACATTGGGATAAGATTTGCTAATTTGACTATACCTTTTAATAAACCTTTTATAATAACCCAATAAGCCCAGGAAACTTCTAAATAGCTTTAACATTTGTGGTATTGGTTACCCCATTATAATCTAAATCTTTTAGGGATTAGTTGCAACTCCTTGAATAATAATGATATGTCATAAATATTCCACCTACCTAGGAGTAAAAGAATATTTGTATTGCTTGATAAATAATTGATGATATCTAAGTTCTTCTAATACTTATATAAGATGGCATACGTGTTGCTCCCAACTTCTACTATAAATGAGAATATTATCAAAGAATACTAAGACCAACTTTCTTAAGTAAGCTTTAAATATAAAGTTGATTAAGCTTTGAAAGGTTGGTGGTGCATTTGCCAATATAAATGTCATAACTAGGAAATAATGATAGCTTTAAGTCTTACGTGATGTTTTATGTATATCATCTATGTATATACGTATATGATGATAACCAACTCTTAAAATAAGCATGGTAAAGTATTCAACCTTATACAATTCATCTATTAATGGGTAGGAAATTAGTCTTTAATGGTACTATTGTTTAGAGCTTTATAATCCACACTAAATCTCCATAAACCACCTTTCTCTTTAACTAAAATTATTGGAGAAGTAAAAGAGCTTAAACTCTCTTGAATTATTTCTAACTGGAACATCTATTCCACTAATTCTTGTACTACCTTTTTTATATCCTAACAGATCTATATGGTCTTAAATTCACAGCCTCTTCCTCCTCTTTCAAATTAGTTTGATGATCGTGAAGTCTTGAAGGTGGTAAGCCTCGAAGTTTCGAAAATATATGCCAATTTCTTCCAATAGTTTATGTAGTGGACTTACTTGCTTATCAGATAAATGTTTCAATAGACTCACTTCTATAGCCTTAAAATAGATCTATGGTGCACTCCACCATTGTAAATAGTCGTCTTATTGTAGTAGCAAAAATTGACTTGACATTTTAGTTCCTTTCAAACATTTACCCTTTAATTCAGGTAAGCCTTTACACTTCCTACTTTTTAGCTATGTGTTATCTCATTTCCAAATAAATCTCATCAATCTTTCTGTATAATTACAATTGATATCATTCAAATTTCATAGCTATTGTATACTCAAAACCGTATCACTTCCTCAATTTTCATTGATCAAAACATCAGTACTATATTAATGACCATTAATCAACCGTTTAAACTCTTTGTATCTCTTATAACATATACTTTGTAAACCACCCCCACCAAGATATATACTAGTTATATTTCCTCAATTAAAAGCTTCTCTTTACTCATTAAACTCTCATCTATGAAGTTATTAGTGTTGCCCCATTACCAAGATATTAATTACTCTACCGTTATACTTCCTTAAAGCTTTCATCTATTGGAACTTAGAAGAAATGTACTTATGATAAACTGTAAAGATTGCTCCACTTCTTGAAATTTCTCTTCATCTTGCTCCTCATCTCTATCTTCCACCCCATACATATGTATCACTCTTTTTACACTTATGTCCAAGACTATACTTTTGCATCACCCAAATTCCCTTAGCCCTCTTTTCATCCAATTCCTTATTATTAGTGGTCTTTGTCATTCTTTGCTTGTTGATCTTAGTATTGGTCATTGATACATGTTTAGGCAATATTCCTAAAGAATTCTTTGCAAAGGTCCTTTTGTTGTTGTATATCCTCTCCAACCACTCTTGTCATAGCCATAACACCTTTAAGCAACCATTCTATGCTTCTTAACTAAGCTATAAGCTTACTACAAGTTTCTGGGAGCCAAAACCTTAATTGGGTATACAATTTTTGGCTTCCACCCTTTTAAGAATAAAATCACCAAGTATGATGTTAGCATCTTTAACTTGTGTGATAAAAGATCAAATCTCGCACAATATTCTCTTATTGATCATTCTTGTCGATGTTCTTTTAATTTCCGATAGGATCCTTGAATATGATTTTTTTGAATATTTGCTTCAAAGTTGATATGTTCTCTCCCCAACTAGTATCTTCTACTGTTAGTCTAATTTTCATATGAATTGGTGCCAAGCGAAGGTCTCTCCTTTAAGATACATCATGTCAATCCCTACCTTTAGCTTCAGAGGTGCGATACCTAAATGAAAAAAATTGATCATATTTGTAAATCCAATTTTTAATCATTCTTCTCTAAGCACAAGAAACTATATCTTGAAAGTCTTTATAAACAAATGGTACTAATAACTATTATACATTCCTTCGCCTCCATTCGCAACTACCCTTTATTATCCTCATTTGTTCATTAACTCTTTTGGTTGGATAAATGAATAAATTTTGTCATACATTCCTCAATTCTTACAAGTCTCACTCATACCTCATTTACAACTCTTATATTTGAGTTTTCATGTTTTCTTCAATTCTTCGTAAATCGTGAAAGCTTTTGTTTTCCATTGTTGCTCTAAATATTTTGAGTTTTGATATCAAATAACTACATTCTCCAATGTTAAAACCCTAATCTTAGGGAATTGAGAATTTTAAAAATAAAGAGAAGGAAAAAGAAGAATTAGAAAGAAATTATGTTATTTTGTTAATATCATTTTTAATCATTACAATCCCTTTTAATTAATTAGCTAGCCATTATTCAAGAACCACTAGAATTATCAACTATCATCATTTTAACCTATCATTTATTCGTAGGTTACATGCTTATCTTTTGTTAATAAAATGACGTCACTGCCTCTTCCTCAAACTATGTCGCATCTTTTTTAATTCATTATTTGCCTCTTGGCTATGCGATCAGTACCTTTACTACAATAATAAAGAAACAGGCAAATAGGTAGCTACTCTTTTAGCTTTATTTTATGTAATGAAGGTTAGAAGAGTCAGAATGCGAACAAAAGTTTGAGAGGCCATAATTATTTTTTAGTTTGTCTGCCGGTTTTAAAATAAATTGGTTTTACGGATCATATTTCTTTCTTGAAGATTAGAGCGATTGTGTTAGCTTCTTAACATTGCAGGACCCTTTTTGCTTGTCATTGGTGAGCTTTGGCCAATGTATACTATGAATTAGGCATCCCAAAGGAACCAAGGTAACTTAACTAAGTAAGATCAGGCATGGTTCAAGCTGCAACTAGCTTAGATGGACTGTGGGGCATTGATTGGTTTGGCTAGGGTGCGATGGACTTGCCTAAGATGTCTTTAGTAGGGCTAAGGATGAAATGATGCCCAAATGATAGACCATGGATGAACGGACTAGACCATGGGTACGTATTAGTCGGACCATGCGTGAATTAGCTCGAAACTTGACTAACCTTCACATTTGGATGAAGATCATGGATGATGTGGCAAAGTTAGTGGGATGAATAATCAGAAACATGGGAGGACATGGCAAAGAACATGGATAAAGTGTCTTATAAGCATTTTACACATGTTGTTTTTACTTAGAAGTGGGATAGTAGTAAGTTATGTAAATCACCAACTAAAGTAGTGCCTAAAGTGGTTAGAGAGGTTAACCATCAACTAAGTTAGTGGCTTAGTGGCCTTGAGACCACTTTTTTATATTCTTGCCTAACAAGTCTTCCAAAAGCCTATAAATAGCTCATTTGAGCAAAGGCTTTATTCATTATATAGAGTTGAAACTTTTGTATCCTTTATATCAATTGTAAGTTATATAAAGGTTGGCAATTTTGCTATAAAGCTTGGTGCATCTTTCTCTTTTCATTGTTATCCATTCTATTGTGTTGGCTTAGTGAATTTCATAGTTCTACTTGACCTTTGTGGAAAACACCTTAAACACGAGGGACTTGGTAAGGTTGAATTGAATTGTGAGAATTCAACTATCATACTTAACTTTAGCTCATTTTATGTGTGAACTTGGAGTTCTTTGCAAAGTTTTTGTAACAATTGATATCAGAGCTATGTTAGTAATTCAATGGTCAGTGATAGTAATCTTACTGAGCGCATTACAAGAGTGGAAGCACTCATCGGTCCTTTACCTACGGGTGAAGAAGAAGTCCTTTCTTATGCATCATGTTTTGAAGCTTTAGAGAGGCATATCCAAGCTTTGTAAAATCATGTGGCTGAATTGTTTAAAGCACGAGGGGATGCAAATTCGAGATGATTGCAGATTGTAACACCGGATTCCGGAGTCTCAACACTGGTATGTACTCCGAGAGACTCTTATCTATTATAATACATGTGGGAATTCTTTTCTAGTAAATGTGGGTGATATGTCTATGACATTATGCATCATTAAAAACTGTAAGTTCATCGGTGTAGGAAATCTTGGAGATTTCCGAGAT
>JAOQMM010000001.1:14931774-14941979 GCA_027563515.1 Erythroxylum platyclados
AATAACACCCAGCTAATGTAGAATAACATTCCGTGGCCAGACCATGCCTAGTACATCCTGGTACAAAATGTTAGATAGCCTTTTGGGAGTCCCGTGGAGAAGATGGTAGTCAAGTGAGAAGTCTAGTGCTAAAATAGCCAACCCATCTGCCGCTCTATTACCCTCACGGTACGTGTGCTGAATACGGATCTACCATTGACGTCTGAGTAGACACCAGATTTGTCTCAACAAAGGTTTAAAGCTTATCTCAGGAGAACGTTGCGACAAAAGTGCGTCCACCAGTGTCTGGTTATCCAATTCCAGTATGACCTGTCTGAACCCCAGACTCCAAGCCTTATACAGGCCATAGTAAGCACCCCAGAGTTCAGCGACAAAGGGAGAACAGCGACTAATATTGTCTGTGTAACCAGCTCCCAGTGTCCCATCTCATCCTGTATCACTCCATCCGCGGCCGCATGTTGATGTTGACCCTGACTTGTACCGTCCGTGTTCTTTAGAATGTTGAAAAAGAAGGAAAATGTGAAGGAAAACAAATATAATAAGTTCAAGTATGGGTTGGTTCACAGCAATGCCTTCGCTGGCTCATCATACTATTTAGGTCTTGTCTTTTCTTAATCATCCTTTTTTGTTGGAATATGGTTTTCTATTTGATTGTTAGTTGGAGGATGCTAAAAGTATACACAAGGCCATTCATAACATCATTTAAATATAGTATGTTTACATGTTAATTAGGTTATAGTGATTTAGATAAAGAGAATTTGTTTCAACATAGGCCACAATCTCCCTCTTTATCTTCTATATTCAATGGATTCATAACACCCTTTTCTTCAAGCAAAGCCATAGTAATGATGCCATGTACTTACCGACCTTAAACTTGTTAGGAGTTTCAAGTAAATGAGATTAGATTATTTGTTCTTATTATTCTGTGTCTGCTCTATTTTATAAAAATCTATCCATTCAATAAATGAAATTCACAAAAATTGGACCACTAAAATCGCTAAGTAGCGTAAGGCACACAACAATTAGGAATAGAAAATCTTACTTCCTGTAAATGATGAAAACAAGAACCAAACAAACATTACCCGTACTTACTTTTTCTATTATACAACCAACAAAGACTTATAGCCATCAACGACTTCTTCTACAAACTCTTGCCTATTTGACTGCAACTTTTCCTTCAAATCTTCCCTTTTCACACGAAAAAGAATGTGATTTGTTTCAATCATACAATGTCTTTTTTACTTCTATTTTTTCAGACTTCCAAGGCTACCAAAAAAGTGGAAATCAAATCCACATTTCCATAGGCTTATAAATTTACAATGTTTTCAATAGAAAAAAGAAAAGCGCAATTCCACTTGCCACGTGTCAACAACCCAATTCACCAAAAACAAAACTACAAAGTAGAGGAAGAGGAAAAGGACGCCAACGCAAAAAAGAAACAAATAACAGTGACAAAGAGATTCTCTCTCACAGCACAGGTAGAGGAGAGGTTTTAGATCTGTTGACCGGAAACTCGGAGAACCAATCGGAACCACCAACAGAGTCCTCCAGCGAAGTTATCGAATGGACAGAACGGGGCAGCAGCAGCAGCAGCCTGACACCGAGATGGCGGAGGGAGCGGCGGCGGAGCCGCCACAGCAACAGCAGCAGCCACACCCTATACCCTCCGGGATCGATAATATTCCGGCGAATCTCAGCCACGGCGGGAGGTTTATACAGTATAACATATTCGGTAATATTTTTGAGGTCACTGCTAAGTATAAGCCTCCTATTATGCCCATCGGCAAAGGCGCTTACGGCATCGTCTGGTACACACACTGTTTATGTTTACTTACTTTTTGTTCTTTTCTATAAGTGCGTAAAGTGTTTCCATTTCTAATGTTATCTTTTGGAGTTTCTTTTCTTACTTGGAAATGTTAATTTGAAGAATTCTAAAGTTTCTCTGGTTGTTGGTTTTTTTTGGTATACTTTCTTTTCTTGTGCAGTTGTTACAAAGTTTGCTTCTTGATAAATTTGGACTACTATGGTTGGGGTGAATGTAAGCACTTTAATATTTGGTGTAGAAAGTTCTGATGATTTTGTGTTGTTTTGCTTTCTTGTGTGTAGCTCGGCATTGAACTCTGAGACTGGTGAGCATGTGGCAATAAAGAAGATAGCTAATGCATTTGATAACAAGATTGATGCCAAGAGGACCCTCCGTGAGATAAAGTTACTTCGGCACATGGATCATGAAAACGTCAGTGAGTGATTAATTACGGGTTCTTGTACATATTTGTGCTAGGAATATGATTGAATTTTAGTTTTTTTTTTATTTTATGTGAATTGTCTGCGTTGGATAAGCTAGTAAACAAAAGGTCAAAAATATTTCATCCGTTATTGATTCTCTTCATTTTCATTTTTGTGCAAGAAATGACACAAATAGCAAGCTACATCCTAAAACCAATAGGATTCCAAACAGCAAGCTACATCCTAAAACCAATCGGGATTCTCTTTTCAATAGGAAAAAGTGTTCACTGATGGCCATCTTTGGTGGATGGAAATAATTGGCAGCTAGCAGTACTTTAACATGGAAATTAAATACTTTCTATGTAAAGTCACTCTCAGGAACTTTGTCTTATCTTGCCACTCTTGAATGAGAAAGCAATTGTTGCATGTTACTTTATGTAGGACTGTTCCATTGGGAAACAAGTATATATGGCTTATCCATCTGTAAAGTTGTTTCATGAAGTTGATGCTTTGTGTAAGAAAGTAAAGAACACGTTTATAAGGTTCAACTGGTCAATTATTGTTGCATCTGTTAGTCATTACTAGAGCTTCTCTCAGCAAATGGAACTTTATGGAATTAAAGGTGCAAATGGAACATATTCTCAATAATATACTGGACCATTTTCCCAAAATATCATGTTCATGGGGTTGTTGGCTTGACGATAGTTCTGGACTTTGCATTAAATTTTCTGTGCTGATATTGGAGTAGATGATCAAAGGAATATTGCGGAATATTGCCACTGAACTATGGCTCTCATGCTTCCGAAATTGAAATTTGTCGGCTAGTCGATAGCTGTGATAGTCTTATTTGCACTGGCTAATTTGCCATGTTTTGAAGTCTAGTATAAGCTGATAACAATTTTTGGATTGTTTTTCTTAGAATTTCAATTTACTTGTGCATGTGTTAATTATATTGTTTTTTATTTTAAGACTTTATAGAGATTGATACAACTGAAATGAATTGCATGATTTTTCTAGAAAAATCTTTTATTAATGCCAATGTTGTTTGTGGTTCAGGTTGTTGCAATCAGGGATATAATACCCCCACCCCAAAGAGAATCATTTAATGATGTTTATATGGCCTATGAGCTAATGGATACTGACCTGCATCAGATAATTCGTTCTAATCAGGCATTGTCCGAGGAACATTGTCAGGTTGGCATTGATATTTCACATTTAGTTGTAATATTAATTGATACTACTTTCTGTTCCATCAGAAGTCTCGTACGCTTCGACTATTTAGCTGTATATCAAGTTGAGTCTTCTTGTAAGCACTCCAAATGTCTTGTGTAAGCAAAGCTTTTGATGTTGCTCTTTGTAGTTGGTAGAATCTTCCTTCTTATCAATGGTTCATCGATGAGCAACTGATATGGAGACTTCTTTCTTTTGTGCTTGTTCATTCACACCATTCGCCTGTAGCTTGTTGATAAGCCTTCAAATGAATCAAGTGACGATGTTCCTTGGTTTGGCTGTTTGTTGTTGAAGCTAGTGCAATGTTAGATGATATTATGTTTGTGGTCATGGCAAAAGAATATTCTTCTAGGATATTTAAGCCTTTTAAATGTAGTTTTGTGAAGCTGTAATTGCGTATACTGCCTTATTATTAATCTTGAATCAATTACAGACCTACCTCATGTGGTTGTACAAATATTTGGAGAAAAAGAAATTTTCGTTTCATAGTATCCTCTTATGAAGGTTAACTATAGAAGTTGAAAATTAAACTAAGACTATTGATGATGTAGAGATGAATCACGTTCTCATGCAAAATACAAAAGGAAAGCTACCAAAAAATTCGAAAATAAGAATAGAAAGACTAAATGGTTTAAGGTTTAGCAGTTAGATAATCAACAGTGTTTGAAAACCACTTAATGTTGTGGCAGACCTGAACGAAGGTGGGATAGCCAAATACAGCTATGTTAGATTGGTATTAAAGCCTTCTGAGTATAGAGAAGAGAAATTTGTGCTTAATTCCTGACTTTATTTTAAATGATTTGTCTGAAATTGAAAACCTTTGCTTGTATTACAGATAGGCGCCTTCTTTCTTCTTATCTTTTTATGAGGGAGACTGAGGGATGAAGGAATTTTTGCTAAATTTCTTTGGTCTTAAAGTTTCGAATGTTCCATTTCGATAATAACTTGCCTGCTTTATGACCTTACTCCTTTGATAAGCTTTCAGCACCAGTTATGGATGCTGTTGTGGCTGAAAAAATTAACAATCATTTAATTTAGGAGACTCAGAACATGAATGTCTTTGATAAGATCCCTAATATTAACATGTATTTGGCATCCTCTCTCACAGTGAACAGCTGAATGTCCACTGTGAATATGTGAGTATTAGATGGGTTGTTATTTTCTCAGGTAGATTAACAATTGTTTGAAATTTTATTACTAACAGCTGTATGAAACTTCGACAAGTACTTCCCAATTTGAGATTGCTATGGAATTCCACATATTACGAATTGTTACATCTTTTCCTGTGATCATATAAAGTTCATTAGGATTTACTTGTACAGAAAATGGTTGACTGAATCGGGGGCTTGAACAGGATAACATTGAGACATTTAATGCTCTACACTTCTCACTGACTATTTTCTGAGTATCCTTTAACATTTTGCAACTTCTGTTGGGATCTTAAAAATTGGTTATAACTATGTGGTTCTAGACATGTTTGGCCCGAAGTGAAATTCTTTTTCAGTTCTTTCAAATCAAAACACCCTTATTCTTTAACATAAAATGTATAACTGGAGCAGTAGACAGCCTGCAACTGATAAAATAACATCATGAAATTCAAACTTAATGTTGCATTCATCAAATTAAAAACTGATACAGCTTATGGTTTTGGTGAGTTCAACTCAAACAATGTTCTTCTTGTTAGTTAATGATCAGTATCATATATATCCTGTTTTTATATATTTATTCATTTTTTTTGCAGTACTTCCTCTATCAGATTCTCCGAGGATTAAAGTACATACATTCTGCAAATGTTCTACACAGAGATTTAAAACCTAGCAATCTGCTCTTGAATGCCAATTGTGACCTAAAAATATGTGATTTTGGTCTTGCTCGGGTTACATCAGAGACTGATTTCATGACAGAATATGTTGTTACAAGATGGTATCGGGCACCAGAGTTGCTGTTGAATTCCTCAGATTATACTGCTGCTATCGATGTATGGTCAGTGGGTTGTATTTTCATGGAACTGATGGATAGAAAGCCCCTGTTCCCTGGTAGAGATCAGGTGAATCAGCTACATTTACTCATGGAGGTAATTTAAACCTCTTTCTTCCTATTTCATGACAAACTTCAGGATCTCATCTGCTTGAGTTTAGTGGGTGAGTTGTGCAATTTAATGACATAAATTTAACTGATACTGAATCTTGCAGTTGATTGGCACTCCAACGGAAGCTGAATTGGGGTTTTTGAATGAAAATGCCAAGAGATACATCCGACAACTTCCTCTTTATCGTCGTCAGTCGTTCACTGAGAAGTTTCCAACTGTCCACCCAGCTGCTATTGATCTTGTTGAGAAGATGTTAACATTTGATCCCAGAATAAGGATCTCAGGTCAGCAGAATTTCAATGATTTTGTTTGCATCCATATGTCATAATTGGCATGATGTAATTCCTCAGTGTCCCGATCTTGCATTACCAATTATTCAAATTGTTTCCTGCTATTGCTTCAACAGAATCTCAATGATTTTGTTACATCTAGCAGGAAAGTTCAGTATACTGTTCTGACTTATACTCGCGTACAACGCTGATCATCTGTTAACAGCTTTATAATGTTGCAAGTCGTCTAATGATACTGTGCAATGCTTTCTCTTCTTTGTCTATAGTATTTCTTTGTTGAGTCAACATTCTTTTTTTAATTTTCCATCTATGATGACATGGGATACAAATGATAATTTGTTACAGTGGAGGATGCTCTTGCCCATCCTTACTTAACATCACTACATGACGTAAGTGATGAGCCAGTGTGCATTACGCCCTTCAGCTTTGACTTTGAGCAGCATGCACTGTCTGAGGAACAAATGAAGGAGCTGATCTATCGTGAGGCTCTTGCATTCAATCCTGAGTATCAGAATGAGTGATGATAAGTTCTTACTGTTTTTCGGTTTGTCGAACAGTGTGGATTTTGGTTGCTTACATCTATTTGTTGATGTACATATATGTCCCATCCGAAACTGGGTGGTAATGGGTTCTTGATGGGCAGATCTTAGGAACAAGAATGATTAAATGGTGTTGTATCGGTTATCCTACTATCCCTACTTTTTCTCTCTTGTCTTAAAACAAAAAAAACGAGTGAAACATAAACCAGAAATGGCAAACTTTTGTTTTGCATTAGGAGACTAAGATTACCCCAAAACAAAGCTATTTCCTCTTAATCAACATTCCTCGCAACTTAAAAGACGTGATCTATTAATAATTGAGTAATGTCTACAGTTGAATAGAGGTGTTTAACTGGAATGAAATGAGGGTATTTGATGAACCGGTCGACCACTACCAAAGTTACAGAATTTCCCTTAAAGTGTTGGGAGGTCTTTTGATGAAGTCCGGGGTAAGTTCCCTCCAACTCCCTCCGAGAATGGTTAATGGTTGTAATAGTCCTAGGTATACAGAAGTTATCATGTTTTTTTTTGACAAACTATGCATCTTTTGATGTGATTCCGAATGACTTTGGCCAATCCCTTCCAGTGAAATAAATTATGCAGCTTCTTAGTGGTTGCTAGTGCTAGCCATAGATAAGGACAAGAAGGGCACTTGTCTTTATAAAGGGTCTACTCATTAAAAGATTGAAAATTAAAAAGTTACTAAATTTAAATTTTAAAAGTTAATATATCTTTTCATTAAAAGAGATAAAAATTGAAAAATTAATAAATCTATTTCAAGATGTTTATATATATTAAAAATTTTCTTAACGTTTTACTTTGTAGAAACTAAAAAGAAAAAATTTGTGATTGAGTTTCTTATTATAAATTTCAAGCTTTATTAAAGAGTTTAAGAGAAGTTCGGTTTCAACCATCAATTAGGTGACTTAACGATTCTGTTTCATTCTTATTAAGGGCAAAAAGTTCTTTTTATATTTCTATTATATATTTTTTATTTGCATTTATTTCGAATATGCACTTTTACGCAAGTTAAAGGATGATAAAAATACTCCGTAACGATATATTGATCTTGACACTATTATTAATAATTTTGCATCTAGAATGTGCAGAGAAATTGTTTTTTATTATAATCTATATGCTTGTTAGTGCAATTATTTTGATGTTTTGCAATATGATATTGCTATTCGTTTGTTGCTACTGTTATTTTGTTATTGTTGCTACTATTTTTAATGATTTCATTGTTGTTGATATTTGAAAGATATTATTAACTGTTGTTATAATCATTTAGCATTTTGTTGAGTATGTGTATTTATGACTTGAGTCACTTATGTATGGATATTAAATTTTAATAACAAAAAGATGCTTTTAAAGTTTACATATTTGTAAATTGTCAATTCACTAGGGCCCTTCTTTTAACTTTTTCCCGAACCTATAAAACGTTAGGAACAATCCTGCTCTTATAATTAACCTTAAAGTCATATCCCAGGAGTTTAGGTAGCTAGGTTTGTTGGAATGGCATGGTATGCTACTCCAAAGGTGTTTAAGACTTCTATGATTAGTTTGAACATAAAGGGTTTCACACTTAGTTAATGATGCTATTGTTTTATTGCTTTAATCACGACTAAGAACTCCTCCTCGTATGTTGATAAACCTTGGTTCCTTATAGCCAGAATCTTCCTTAAGAACACTATGGGATGCTTCTCCTGTTGTAATATTGCTCCTATACCTAGTCTACTCGCATCCGTTTCCACAATAAAAGGTTTGGAGAAATCTAGAAGAGTTAAGACTAGTGTTGTCATGATTGCTCATTTAAGATTTTTGAAGGGTTCCTGATCCCCTTGCTGCCACTCCCACTTCGAAGCATGTGACTTATTCAATGATTCAGTTAGAGATAAGTTGTCTCTCCATACCCCTTTATGAATTTGTAGTAATAGCCTATATGACTGAGGAAGCCCCTTAATTCCCTGAGGTTTGTAGGATTAGGCCACCATAGAATCATTTATACCTTCTTGTGTCCTATTAACATAATCCTAGAAGTCAAAAATTAACATACATTTAGCCTTAATTTTCTCATAGAATCATGTATATTAATGTTATATAATTATTTCCTTAATTTTGTTTCTTTTGTTGGAGTCACCCAACATGTATAAATATAAATGTTTTAAAAATCGGACCGGACATCAAATCGGTTAAAAGGAAGGTTTAAGATTTAAAGCTTCAATCGGTATTAAACCACTATAAAAACTGGTATATAATAAATAATAAGTAAATATTTGTATTAATCAACATTTCGATTTTGCTCAATTTACTTTAATAAATAATAACTCTTATTGTTAAAAATGAATCAATTAATTAATTAATTAATTGATTTTTGTAAATTAATCATTTGTATAAACCAAAATTAATTAATTAATTTTCATTTAACATTTTTAATTAAAATTTGATGAATAAAAAAAGTCTCTTTTAAATCATATTTTAAATTTTTTAATTTTATTCATTCTTTAACTGGTTTTATAATAGTGCAATACTAATTGAACCTTTGAAACAATTCTATTTAGTTTTTAAAACATTATAAAAAAATCAAGTTTTGAAAATTTTCATTGCAAAACATTAAGAAAGGGAAAAAAAAAGAAAAATTCATTGAAATAAAACCAAACCGTCCATTTCTGACCAAATAACTAAAGCCAACATATTTTCACATTTGGAAGATGATCATCATTCCAGATTTTGCCTTTTTAATAAAATTAATTGCAAAAAATTTTAAGAGATTGTGATGCTCAAAACTATATTATCTTAAATAACTAATTTAATTTGTATTATTTTAATGTTTATCTTTTTTAATGTAAATATTCTGTGCATAACATATAAAGATCAATTTTTTAAAGAAGTAAATAATTTTATTATAATTTAATATTCGTGATTTAGTATTCCTAAAAGCTGATATATAAAATTTAAAATATATCTATAACTTATCTATTAATTTTTTTAGATTGTCATCTTTATATATATATTTAGTCCAAATAATTTATTCTTTATTTTGTTAACCATTCATTTTTTCACCTGTTATACTTAAAGAGTATATTTTCTCGTGTCTTTGAAAAAAAGTAATAGTCAAATCCTACTGCCCAACTTTCAAGGCATGTCAAGTTGTTTTCTCACTGTACACTTATTACCCAACTTTCAAGAACAATTAATTCCCAACTATAACATGACTAGGCAAGAAAAAAAACTGGCAATGAAGTGATCATTCAACTCTTTGTCTTTTTGAGTTGTACACACATAAAATGACGCATATATATCATTTTCACCACTGTCTTTAGTTGTCGCTCGGTTTGTGCTTTGCTTCATTAACCTAGATGCTTTAATGATTTTGGGGGTTTGAGTAAGAGATAATACGTACATACATAAAGAAAGGTAGAAGAAGAACTTGATGCCTTTGGTGATGTGTGAGGGGAGGGGGTGGTTTTCTTATTCTCTCGCTCTCCATCTTCTTCTCAGTATGACGGTTCTTCAGGGTTCGAAAACTGACCGATTTTTATTATCAATGGTCAAAACTAAAAATCAAACTAAAAACCAGTCCGGTTCATTCTTAACCCGATTGAACCGGCCAATTCGGTCCGATTTTTACATCATTGATAAATATATGGATGTATATATCATTACATGCACATAGAAATATACAAAGCCTTTCGTTATTCTTTCTCTACTTTGTATTTTTATATGGTATCGGAGCCTCCTTTGTAAAAAAGAGGCAAAGTTAGATCTCTTTAAATTTTGCATATTAGCGAGATCTTCACTGAATTGTTATTACCGTAAGTCTGCCAATAAGTC
>JAOQMM010000001.1:14942079-14962893 GCA_027563515.1 Erythroxylum platyclados
GAGAGAGAAAAAAGGTGTGCTATGTTTGTACGGGAATGGAGCTTTGTGGAAAAATGCAGAAATAAGGACGTAAGGTTGTGTTAATAATGGTGAGTACTTTGTTATCTATCTCCTTTTAAACCTCGTTCAAAGTAGTATCTTTTATTTTTCCTTCATAATACTTTTTCTAATCCTTTTTGTGTTATTATAAATTTAAATCTTAATTTGTCATAAAGCAAAATTGGTTGAAGGGTCAAACTTGTGGATATCAAACTGTATTGCCAATATAATTTCCTTGAGCAATATGAAGCTTATAACTCTAAAACCATTTTGTTAGGAATAAATAAAGTTTGGCACAGAAATACTATAAAACAATTAATTTCTTTAGGAAATTAAATAAATTAGACAAGACAATAACTTTAAAGTAAAGAAAGTAAGACATAATTTTTAGGTAAACGGACTTTGCTGATATCTTTAAGAGACAGAAGTGAAAACTTTTATTATGACAATTTTCATGGAATATGTTGTATATAAATGATGTTTTAACTGTAATCAAATAAATAAAACATAATGTAAGAGGACGCTACGAAAGAAAAAGATTCCCAATAAAAACAAAAGTTTTAGATAAAATGGAAACTAAGGTATTAAATAATAGAAGTGAGTGGAGTGATAACAACAAAAAACTCATTGCATTAAATAACAAAGTTACGCATATTTTTTTATGGTCTTGATGTAAATGAATTAGTGTCTATCAGTGAAACTATCCATGAGATATGACACATACTTGAAATCATAGATAAGGGCACTACTCAACTGGAAAAGGCAAATTGAGCTTATTAGTGCATAAAAATAAGATATTTTACATGAAGAAAATGAGTCTATTTTTAAGATGCATAATCGCTTTATTTATATCATTAATACTCTTAAAGATTTACACTAATATTGAATTAGTAAGAAAATTGCTTAGGCATTTACTAAAGGTTTGGGAGTTAAAGGTAACAATCATGCAAGAAACCAAAAATTCGAGAAGTTTGTTGTTAGAAAAATTTAGATCTCTTTTCATTTATTAGATGTGGATGAATGAATTATATGAAGAGAAAGTGGCTCCACTAACAAAAAGTTGTGATGTTTAAAGTTTTCAAGGATGATAAAATTGATGATGAGGAGACCTGCACAAGTGAGAGTGATAAGGATGATATAAAGCTCATCACAAACAAAATCAATAAGCACTTAAAGGAGAAGAGCGACAAGCAATTAAAGAAGAAGAAAAAAAAATACCAAATGTTACACCGAATGACACTACTAGTTTGAGGAGTCCAAAAATATGTTGAAAAATATATGATTTATGGCCAATAATAATGAAATACTCTCTTCCTCAAATTTTATCATAATAATGATATTATGATGTTGGCTTTCATATGATGAATTAGTTGAATGTCTAAAGGTCATGAGCTTAAGAAGGAAGAAATTATCTTTTAAGCATAAAGATAATTTAAAGCTCTTACATGCATGTATGATTTAAGAATGAGAAATTAAATGATATACATAATATGGTAGATTATAAGAGTGACCGTTATCAATGATAATGAGCATAATTTATTGCTGAAAATGGATCATTATATAAGGACAACAATGACCTCAAAGAGTCTTTGCGTAGATTTATTATAAGTAGTGAACATGCTTAGACCCCAGAAGAAATCTAAGGGTAAGCATAAGATTGGTCCCACTTACACTATCCAATGCTAAGACAATTTTTATTAAGGGCAATAATTTACATGAGCCTACACCTCGAACATCCCTTGAGTATATAGCATCTAACTACAAACATGAAAACTTTAATGCTCATGCATCATCCTCTTAAGTTTCAACCGAAAGAAAAATTCTATACATTATGTATGGTTCACATTCTAAACATAGATAACCTAGCATGTAAGGAAGAAATAGGCAAAAATTTTATGCAAATCCATCTCAAAAGAATTATAAATATATCATGTGTGAATTGTGAGAAGCAGCTTAAATACAATAGAGTTCATAAAAGCTTTGGAATGCTAGAGAGACCATTTTGAATGAATACATGCATTATCATATAAAATATACTTAACTATAATTCATCAACGTAAGCGAGGAAGGTTTTCAATTCAATGATTATGAACTGCTCAAATTAAAAAAATATCTTCAGATAAACATTGTGTAAGTTTCTTTTAAAATTTATAGAGTTGCTCCCTGCTCATAACAAAGTAAGGTAATTGACTAAAACAAATTTAGAGTTTTTTTCCCTATAATAAAATAAATATTGTATAGATAATTTTTACTCATTAAAAAACAAATAATAAATTCAGTTAAACTTAACAAATAGACAAAATTATTATTATTATAAAATCATTTCGTGTCAATTTATCATAATTATTTATTAAGTTAAGAAATAAAATAAAGATACACATTATTCGCCTCTTACTCGTCTAACTTGGGAATAAATAGCTTAATTTACCATCTCTTAATCTTCGACACGTCAGATCACATTAGTCCGTAAAGGTAAACTATAGGTGGTAAAAATGTTTGATTATGGCTTTGTTCACTATAATCAGTTTCTTGCATAGATTTAGCATGTGAACCCTTTTAAAGTAAACTTGGCAATTAGAATCCAAATGACGAGAGCAAAATTCTGGAGTCGGGCATTAAAATTGCTATTCATTTAACAAGTTGAATAAAATTAATACGTTCTTTCCTCGCAGTAAATTCTCTATTAGGTCAAGTCGAGGTTAGCGAAGTTAGCAGCATATCAAAGTCGTGGCTGGCAACAAGGAACTATTTACACGGGCCTGGACATCCTCATATGATTAGCTTAATTGATGTGCCCTCCTCCGATTAACGATCATCCCGATGCCAACACAATGGTTAAGGCTTGAAATCTTAGCCTCGTCACTCCTTAATGTGGCCAGTTTCATCTCCTAAGGCGGTCCCTTGTAAAAAAAGGATGCCTGAGAGATTCTCGAGCTGTTAGCCTATCTGAAGAATCATATCTGAGCAACCCTTGAAGGAGATGTATCAGGTCTCCGGCTGAATGGTCCACATGCTGCATTATCAGATTCTGCAAGAATGGAAATCATCAATTGAAGTACTGAAGCAAAATGGCACTCAGTTGCAGAACCTCACATCAAACTAGGGATACCTGAAGTCGAGGCAGCTTGAGAACTGCTTTTATACTATCTCTTGAAGTGGCACCTTCTGGCCAATCGAGTCTACCCCTTCTTAGATACTTTTCAGCATGTCGACTGACAGTAGGCGATTTAAGATTTCAGAAAATGCAAGTGACGCCTCGCCTTGTTTTTAATAGCAATGCGAACAATAGTAATGTGAGCAACTCAAAGTTCAACTTACTCCACTTTCTTCAACATGTGCTGAGGTAGAGGACCAAGCACCCGCTCCATCATTGCAAGATGCTCAAGATTCTCATGAGTCTGAAATAGGGCCTCACCCTGTTCAACAATTTCAAAGTTGCATCAAGGTTTGCAAAAAACCCAGTTGAAATTTTTCAAAAGCAACAAGTTAATAATGCTACAGCATACCGTGCATAACTCAACTAAGATACATCCAACACTCCAAACATCACAAGGGTAACTCCAACCGAGTCCTACAAGATTGGGGTAAATTACTATCCTCCTAAAGTAACAATTTAAAGCCACATCCATCACCAAATATTTACCAAGAATGACCTCTGGGGCACGATAATGTCGTGTTGACACAATGTAGTTCTGATCTTGTCGTTCATACGTGGTGCTACCAAAATCAATCACCTTGATAGCACTTGATTTTGGGACCCTTTTAAAATAAGAACTATCCCTAGGTGATCGGGAAGAATTCTAAATAGAGCAAAGGAAAAGGAAGATAACTGTTACTCACAAAGCTTTACGATGAAGCATCAACAATATATGAGCTAAAACAAAATTTATCACCTTGTAATCAGGAACCTTCACGTAGTCTGGAGAAACTAAAAGAATATTCTCGGGCTTCAAATCAGTATGAATCAAATGCAGCTCATGCATAACTGCAAGTTTTGACAAGTGTAAATAAGTCAAAACCAAAGGAGAACAATAGAGCAAAAGAATATCTAAACTCCTCGGTAATACAAGAAAATTTTGAAAAATTTAAATCCACAAGAATACAAAGTTTGGATATACATGTGCTAAAATTATTTTTACAGATTAAGAATATGTAGATTACCTATTTAAATGAGTTGTGAACAAAAGAATAAGAACACAAAATAATAACATATAAGATGCATAGAAGGAAACTAGCTAAAGTAATTACTACACACATGCTACACATTCCAACAGTTGTCTGCCAATCTCACGGACAAGATCAATGGGAAATGAGCGATAATTGTTTTTGCGAAGAAAATCGTATAAGCTTGGTCCAAGCTTCTCAAATACCTGTTAAAACCATTTACATTCACCCACAAGTCTTAATCCCCAAATTATTTGTGAATTGGGGAAATTAATTTATTACAAATTAACCATATACTTACAATACAGATATGGTTACGATAGTCAAACCAGTTCCGTATTTGCACACAACTGCAAGGAATAAACCCATTTAACCATTGACCAAAAAGTTCTGGAAGCAGGTTACAATCCCAGAAACATGAAGACATGAGCAGATATCAAAAGACGCCACTTACCGATTCCCCCCTTTGTCATGTTTACCAAGCTGTTGCAGAACTTCAATCTCTATCATAGCAGCATCACGATATTTCTTAATCCCACGAACAATTTTGATGGCAACCATTTCCTTCCTCTCTCTGTCCCAGCATTCTAAAACTTGGCCAAAGGTGCCTATACATGCAAAAAAGGATAAGTGATAAATGATGCCTGAAGAACGTGAATTCACAAATTGCGATTAGCCTTCAATTCAACAGATTTTGATACCTTCACCCATTTTGCTGTGAATCTTATCTGCAAACATGTAAAGACACCAAAAGAAAAGATAAAATCGGTTACCAAATACATAAAAAGATTGAAAAAGATGAGCAATAATATAGGATGACCTCCTAGCATAGTATGGTCAGAATCATGGACCAACAAATCATACAATAGTTGCTAATAAATTTGCGACAAGTCACTCTAAATAATAAACAAGGACCAATATCTAGTGCAGCCAAATTTCATAATTTGATTTCAATGCAAAAGTTAATTGCCAATTTGGACAAAAAAGCCACTTACAGCAAATAAGTTGCAAGAAAAATAACTTTAAAATAACTTTTAGAGCTCATAAAATAGATCTGCAACCGAGAGACTCGTACAAAAACCTAGAACTTATTAGAAGATATGGATGGTATAGTGAAATTACAGCGAGAAGTTAAACTTTCGCCAAGAGCAAACATGTAATGGCCATCCTTGTCATCTTCCCGCCATGGGGGAGAACCATTTCGATCCACTCCTTTTACAAATAGAGAATTAGAGGTAGTATTGTCTGAGGTTGCTCCTGATGGTGCATAGCTGGCGACATTCCCAACCTCTTGTCCACAAAATATTCCTACCTGAGCCTACACACAGCCACCATTCATGTACCACTCAAGATATTATACAAGAACTTTTCACCTAATACCATCTTACCCCCGGGAAATTCCCATCATTGCAAGATCCACTCAATAGATAACTATATGGTAAGCAAATCTGACAGCAGGCACCAAAATCATACATCTTTTTCACAAATCATCTTAATCGAAGTTCGTAAAAATATTTCAACACAAAACAACAGCCTACCCCCGATGTAATTAAATCAAATCAAACAACTAAATTGACCATATGACAAGCTAAGAAATATGAAATCTAAAACAATCCATCCACGATCCATCAAGATCTAAGCAAAATCCATCAGCTATCAAACCCTAAACTTACACCCGACATAAAAAGATTAGATCAAGACATGCACAACTAAATTAAGAAAAAACAGGCAACAAACCGTTGATTGATCAAATAAAAGGCTACATCTATACGAAATCATGAGATCTACGAAGTCAAAAAAAAAAGGGGTTAAATTAAGAACAGATAAAGGATCAGCGGCAAAAAGATAATACCTTTGGGACCTGAGGCACGTCCCAACCCAAACGCGCCCTCTTTCTGGGGCGGCGATCAAGATTCGCGATGGGAAACTCCGTCACGCGCTCCATCTCCATGATCAGAAGCTATATCGTGTAGAGAAACGAGGGAAAACTGGGGATCTTAAAGTGGTGAGGGACGGAAGGGCAAAGCGAACCCTAATTTTAATCTGAATGGCAAGGCGGTTGGGGGGAGATCTGGCCACCCACGTGTCTTCATCTAAGCCGTCAGTTTGACCGAGACACGCAGCCATTGGTTTCCCACAGTTTTTTGGGTAAGTGGATAAGTTGGACTAGGGTTGGATTTTAACCCTGGTTGAGTTAACATTTTCTGCTAAAGTTCAAGACAAAAGCTTCAGGCGCGCTCGTACTTCACGCGCTGAAGCCTAAGGATATAACCT
This sequence comes from Erythroxylum platyclados, assembly GCA_027563515.1. Taxonomy (NCBI): domain Eukaryota; kingdom Viridiplantae; phylum Streptophyta; class Magnoliopsida; order Malpighiales; family Erythroxylaceae; genus Erythroxylum; species Erythroxylum platyclados. Next base: position 14,948,557 of record JAOQMM010000001.1, read on the forward strand.
CTATCTTATAGCATTTGCAAATATTTTTCTGAATAGGAGGAAACTCGAAGCAGTGCGCTCGTAATTCACGCGCTGAAGCCTAAGTATATAACTTCTATATTATAGCATTTACTAATATTTTTCTGAATAGGAGGAAACTCGAAGCAGTGATAATTTTTATTTTTCAATTTTTGATCAAATGAAGTTCCAGGCCAACTTCATATCACACGTATTTCCAATTATGCCAACCCAAACATAAAACTAGCAGACACATTCCTCTGTTTAAGAATATTACCGTCATATACCGCTATCTACTCCAGAAGTATAAATTAGAATGAGCAGCACTAAGTGCTATTTGAAGTAATCTCTTTGGTCCTTATTAAAAAATTAAAAAAAATTATGTGAAAGTAATACAATTTTAAAAATTAAATTTGTTTAAAATAAATATTCGTAACCAAACTTAATATATTTTGATAACTAGAAATTATAAAACATATAACTAAACATCTTAAATTTATTATTAAAGTCAAAACTTCAAACTTAATCTTTTGAACTAAATCACTAAAATTAATCATTTCGAATTTGTTATTACTCATAATCGGAATTGTATTGTCAATTTAAAGGATAAAATTTAAAAAAAAACTCTAACTATTAAATAAAATTTGAAAAACCAATGTTAAGGTAAAATTGTAAGAATTGACAAAAATAGAGATATGTATAATTATATTAGAAGTATTAAAATAATCCTAAAAGTCAATCCTCAGCACACATTTAGCCTTAGTTTTTTGCTAATCATGTGTAGTAATACTGTACAATTATTTCCTTGATCTTGGTTTTTTAGATGGAGTGAACAAAATTACCCAATGTGTATAAATACATGGATATCTCTCTATATACACAGAAATATTCAAAGCCTTTCATCTTTTTTTTTCTTCTCCTCATTTCCACATGGTATCAAAGCCTCCTTTATAAAAAGAAGTCAAAATTCTAGAGTTTTTCTTCAACTTTTTCTTTGTAACATTCTATCTTTGCATTTTGGGTTCTTAATTTGCTCCAAATTCATTTTGACATATATCAAATTGTTCCTTTGTTCAAGTAGATTCCAACAGTACAAAGAATGCCACCATACGTCACCACACGCCTTTACGTGCCGCCAGAAGTCATTGAACTTAGAAAACCCTAGCTACAGTTGCTTAAAGGAAGAAGACAATCCAAACAACGTCGTTTAGCTTTCAAGCAAAATGACGTCATTTAGTCACGAAAGGGCAAACACACAGCAAAGCCACATCAGCACACACATCAGATGCCATTTCATCAACGTCCTAGTCAGTAGCCACATCATCGAGTGATAAGTTATCATCCCACGTGTCTCTCTCTCATTTGTCCACGTGTCGCTGTCTTCTTTGTCCACACGCCTGCATCAAGTCTCTCCCTGATTCAGTTCAAACCTAGCAATTCAGTTCAGTTTAAAAGGAGTTAACCAACACTTTGGCTACCCAATTCAGCACATTTTTCTTCAATTTTTCTACAAACTAAATCGGTTCCTAAAATTTTTTGATGTTATGAATTCAATTTAAAGGTTAGAATAATCAAATTCCATCGCTATAAGCAGGTTTCTCCTATTTTATTATCTTTATTCAATATAAATGTCTCTAAACTTCTCCAATACATTCCCAAACCTACTAATATCATCTTTGATGGTTCTAATTTATGATCTTTGAGCTGAGAAAATGTGTAACTTTTCTTAAGGGGTGACTCCTTTATTGTATTGTTACTGGAAAAATACCCAAATCTACCTAAAAGAAAGATGAAGAAATTGATATATTTATAGAACAATTGGTAACCCAGGATGGAATGAATCATCAAATCTTAACATGGTTTCGGAATACATATGCTAAAGTCATCAAACTCAACTTTCAAAGTTTTGACACAACTTTTAAAAAAATTGTTATTATGTGTTTGATGATGTTCACCGATTTCAGTTATATAGGAGACTTTCTCAAATGCAACAATAACTTAGACAAACAATATATAGTTATGTGTTCGAATTGCAAGAACTTTGGGATTAATTAGCACTTAGCAACCATGCATGGCTTAGTTATGATGTTGCTGCAATCTACACAAACCTTTGTGATCATCAACATATATGGCTTAGTTATGATGTTGCTGCAATCTACATAAATCTTTATGATCGTCAGCATATATGGCATTTGTTGATGACTCTCAAGGATGAATTCTAACCTATTCGTAGCTCTCTTCTTTAATAAGAATTTTACCCAATCTCGATAGTGTGATTAAGGAGCTCATCTTAGAGGAAAGTCGCCTCACTACACTCCACATAGAAAAATTTGTCCCATCTACTGAAGTTGTTTCTGCAATTCATACCTCTTCTCAAACTTCTCATAACTCGGGTAAGAAGTTTTATCAGGTATCTTGCATCTATTACAAAAAGCCTAGGCATCACATCTCTGAATGTAAGAAATGTCTCAAATAGAACTTTAGACAAGTAATTCCTCCAAGTCCCTTCAACTTGCTTCCACTGCTGTTGATGCCAATGAGGGCCCAACAAAGAGCACCTATCCTAAATTTTCTTTAAAAGAACTTCATGCCCTTCTTCAATAGCTCTAACTAGATTCTAGTAATATCTCCTTTTCTTCCATATCTGTCACATCAGGTACCTTAACCTCCTGGTATCTCGATTATGCTTACTACACTCATATGACCTTTGATTCTTCTATTCTTGAATCTTTAACAATATCATCCATTCCACGCATTGTTTATACTACTGATAACTCTATTACGCATGTATAGCATATAGGTACTGTTCACACATCCAAATTACTTTGAACTTAAACCTTTCTTATTCTCAAACTCTCATTAAATCTTTTTTTTTGCAAAATTATAAGAACTTGGTGATAACTTATCCTTTTCGAGTCGTAATTGCATTGTGTAGGATCCACAAACAGGTGAGATTCTTAGGAGAGGGCGTAAGGTTAGACGATTATTTGAACTTACTTCCCTGAATCTTTCCTCAAAGCTTTTGTTGGTGCTATCAGTCCTCATACATTACACTCTTGTTTGGGTCATCTTTCTACTTCTAGATTAGGGCCTTTAATTTCCAACGGTATTTTAGGTCATATTAAGACTGAACATTTTAATTGTGTCTCTTTTCAACTACCAAAAAGTTATACCTTGTCTTTTCTCTTAATGATTCTATTTCTTTAGCATCTTTTGATCTAATTCACTATAATATTTGGGGCCTTGCATCTCATGAAATTATGGGTATCATGAGATATTATGTGATCTTTATTAATGATTTTTCTTACTATCTATGGATTTATTTAATACGACGTAGATTTGAAATATTCTTCATTTACTCTCATTTTGCTAATATGATTCAAACTCAGTTTTCTTATAAGATCAAAGTATTTCACACTAATAATGCCATGAAATATAAAGATATAAAATTCACTAACTTCCTTGCTGAACAAGGGACCATCATTCAGAGATCCTACCTAAACACATCTCAACAAAATGGTAGAGCCGAGTGCAAACACAGACATATTCTTGACACTATTCGAGGCCTTCTTATATCATCTTCATTTTCTGAAATCGTTTAGGGCGAAGCAGCCTTTAATGTTGTCTATACTATCAATTGCATTCCTTCTTCTATCATAGGTAATATTGCTCCTTGTGAGTGCTTATTCAATTGTACCACTAACTATCAATCTTTTAAAGTTTTTGGATGTGCATGCTTTGTTCTTTTACAACCTCATGAACACACCAAACTAGAAGCAAGAGCATGTTTATGCTATTGTCTGGGGTATGGCATAAAGTACAAAGGATATAGATGTTAGGATCCCCTATCTTAAAGACTTTGAATCTCTCAACACGTCACCTTTTGGGAACATAAAATGTTTTCCACATTATCAAGATTTTGAGACAGTAAACCTTCACAACAAATTTTTTCTAATCCTACCATATCTTTATTTTTTGGTATTTCTTCTACAAGTCAATTTTACAACTCTAACATGTCAGCATAATCGATGCCTAATTTTATTATATCTTCCCTGGCTATAGATCCTCCATTTTCACCAAACAACTGTTCCCCCTTTATTTATTCATCGGAATCTACTGAGTCTTAACAACTTCCTCGTTGATTATCTCAGGTAAGTCAACCATCTATTTGTCTTAAAGACTTCCATATTTATTCTTTTATTGTTTCTCTATATGAATATTGCACCTATTGCGAGGACAGCTCTGACTCTTTATGGTAGCTAATAATGACAGAAGAACAATAGACTCTCTCTAACGCCAACACTTAGGACTTAGTTGACTTACCTCCAAACAAGTTTGTTATTGGCTATAAATAGGTCTACAAAATCAAGACTCAAGTAGATGGATCAATTAAAAATACAAAGCCCGATTAGTTGCTAAGGGATTTACTCAAAAATATGGAATTGACTATGAGGAGACCTTTGCTCCTTAACTTATTTGACTTCAGTTTGCAGACTTATCTCAATAGCTGCCAACAGGCATTAGGAATCTTCCATATGGTTGTTAAGAATGCATTTCTCAATGGTGTTCTACTTAAAGCAAGCTCCTTGAGTATGGTTTGCTAAATTCAACTCCACCATCAACCATCTTGGCTTTACATCCAGCTTTTATGATCATGCTTTATTTCTCTAAAAAAAACATATCAAAGATGTAGTCTTCTTCTTCTCTTTGTTGATGACATGATAATAACAGACGATAACAGACAAGGGACCTTAACCCTTAAATTTTATCTTCATCAACAATTTGAAATAAAAGATTTAGGTCCAATTAGCTATTTTTTGGGCCTTAAAGTATCCTCTGACGATTCAGGTTACTATTTATCCCAAGTGAAGTATGTTAATGATCTTATCTCTTGTGTTTGCCTTGCTAACACTAAGACTATTAACACTCCACTTGATTCTAATAATCATAATTTTGTGACTAATAGAACTAATATGAGTGGATGGTACCTTTTATCGACAGTTAGTTGGTAGTTTTATAAACCTTACTATCACTCATTCAGATATTGCTCATACTATTCACATTGTGAGTCAATTCATGTCTGCACCTTGTACCATTCACTTTTATGTTGTTCTTTGTATACTTTGGTACATTTAACGAACCTTGTTTCATGGACTTCACTTTATTCATTCATCTTCATTAGACTTACATGCATACTCTGATGTTGACTAGGCTGGAGACCCAACTGATCGTCGATCCACTACTGCTAGTGCTTCTTTCTTGGTGTCTTTTATTTCACGGTTCAACAAGAAATAACTGATTGTCTTTTACTCAGGTATTGAAGCAGAAAATTGAGCCCTAACTGACTTACCTTTGAGCTCCTTCGATTATGATGGTTACTTCAAGACATAGGTGTCTCTTTTTCTTCAGCAGTTTCTCTCTTTTATGACAATCACAGTGCCATACAGATTGCCATAATGATGTCTTCTATGAACGAACAAAACATATTGAGATTGATTGTCCTGTTGTGCATCATTATGTTCTTCAAGGAACTATACAACTTGTTCATATCTCATCCTAATCATAGATTGCCAGACTTTTCACCAAATCACACTTCACAACCATCTTGAGTTTGAGTGGGGGCATTAACATAATCCTATAAGTCAACATTATCAAATACTTAGCCTTATTTTTCTCCTAGAATCATGTGTATTAATATTGTACAATTATTTTCTTGATCTTGTTTCTTTAGTTAGACTCACCTAACATGTATAACTATATCGATGTATATATCACTATATACACACAAAAATATATAGTCTTTCATCATTCTTTCTTTACTCCTTATTTCCACGAGAAGTACAAGAACAACTGGTTTAGATCTAATAAAAGATTCCATAAGGTACATTTCAAAGTGAGGAGTTTCAAACCTTAGATAAACTAAGTTTGGAACAAATGGATTGTATTTGTAGCAACTCATGGAAACTTATTTTTTGTGTTTTCATAAGTACTTACAAAAATCAATTACGGTTTATGTCATTTTTGAAAATAAAAATAATAACTTTTTTAATCAAATGTGTTTTAATAATTTTATTTTATTTTTATAATTGCAAAAGATACCATAATCAATAAGCAAACAAATAGCCCTTCCATTTCATCATCTTCGACTGTTACAGTAGTAAATGGTGGAAACTCAAATAATTCCACGTCAAATCAAATTGTAGGTACCGCAAACTCATCCCTTTTCAACAATTTATGTTTTCCCTCACAAGGTGCCTATAGTGACAAGAGCATCAATTTTTAATTTAATATTGATTTCCAAAAATTTGTAGCGTAAGAAACAAATTTTATTATGATACATTCAATTTATTATCAATTACTTAAATTTAATTTATTGTATTTTATATCAAGTTTATGATTTGGAGAGAAAATAATGACTTGTATTGCTTGTCTGTTGTTACATGTATATATATACATGTAACAACTAGGGTATAAAATATAAACAAGCCTACTTAATTACATAATACACAAGCCCAACTTCCTAATACTCGCCCTCAAGTTGGAGCATGAAGATCTCGAATGCCCAACTTGGAAAGTAACAACACAAATTGTTAACGACCAAGGGCTTTAGTAAACAAGCCAACTAGTTGAGATTGAGACCAAACATAAGCGAGACTAATTTGCCCTTCCATGAGCTTCTCACAAACATAATGACAATCAACTTCTATGCGTTTAGTACGGTCGCGAAACACCGGGTTAAAGGCAATGTGAAGAGCTGCTTGATTATCACAAAGGAGTTGCATAGCCTGAGGATGAGGAATGCAAAAAGACGCAAGAATAGACTTAAGCCAAGTGAGTTCACAAGTAGCAACGGTCATAGGGCGATATTTGGCTTCTGCTGATGAATGAGAGATTGTAGGTTGTTTCTTTGTTTTCCAGGAAACCGGTGAACACCCAAGTAACACAAAATAGCCAGTGAGGGACCAGCGAGTCAACGACCAAGCAGCCCAATCAGAATCACTGTAAGCATACAATTGGAGAGCACTATCAGATTAGAGAAATACACCTTATCCTGGGATCCTTTAGATATAACAAAGAAAACAATATGCTGCATCGAGATGTTCGTTACGTGGTGCCTGGAGAAACTGTGACAATATATGAATAAAATAACTGATTTCAGGGTGAGTAATAGTCAAGTACACAAGACTCCCAACTAGGCGACAATATTGCATACGATTGTCGAGAAGAGGACCTAAAGCCTTGGCCAAATTATGGTTCTGTTCCATGGGAAAAGATGCAGGTTTAGCAACAAAAAGTCCAGCTTCAGACAAGATATCTAGCGCATATTTCTGCTATGATAAAAAATACCCTCAGGATTACGGGCCACTTCTATACTGAGAAAATACTTCAAAACACCCAAATTTTTAATCTAAAAACAAGTGTTCAAATATTGCTTGAAAGCCACAAAACGCAATCAAATTGTTGCCAGACAATATAAGATCATCAGAATAAACAAGCACCACAAAAAAAATGTCGCGACGATGGCAAGTAAATAAAGTATGGTCAGCATGAAACTGAATGAACCCATAAGAGCTCAGAGCGGAAGCAAGTTTAACAAACCAGTTACGAGGAGTTTGACGAAGGCCATAAATTGACTTACGAAGTTTGCACAGTTTCATTGGAGTAGAAGAAGAGAAACCAAGTGGGAGCTTCATATATACTTTCTCTTGCAAGTACCCATAAAGAAATGCATTATTAATATCTAACTGATGTAACTCCTAACCTTTGACCACAACAACAGCTAACAAGATACGAACAGTAACCAGTTTTGTAATAGGAGCAAAATTTTTAGTGTAATCAACACCGACAACTTAATCATTTCCAAAGATAACAAGACGAGCCTTGTAACGCTTGATGGTACCTTCAGAGTTGTATTTAATGTGGTACACCCATTTACAGCCCAAAGCATGTTTACCTGGAGGAAGGTCCACAAGTGTCCAGGTGTTGTTTCAGTCCAACGCATCGATTTCTTTCTTCATGGCTTCATACCAAAGAGGGTCCTAAGTGGCCTATTTATAACTCTGGGGCTCATATCCTGCAGTAATAACAGCTAGAAACCTCGAGTGGGCAGGTGAGAAGCGATTATATGTGACATAATTAATTAATGGGTAGGGCGTACCTAAAGAAGACGACGGAACAGGGTCAAGGACAATAGCCGATTGACACATATAATAATCACTGAGATATGCACGAAGCTTACAAACTCGTTGAGGTCTACTATTGTCATCCTGTGGCTCAGTGTGGGCGCGTGAACTAGCACGTGACCATTTTCTCAAATTAGTCACTGTTTTATCAGTGACGGAGGTATTTGTGACGGGAGATGACGACTTCAAAAATTGGTAACTATTAATAATAGTGACTAATATTACTGCTTTCAGTGACAACTTTTGCTTTAACTAAAAATACAATTTCTTGTAGTGTAGTGGACACTCCTTTTTTCGGCAAGCTAGGTGGCGTAGCAGTATTCGGCGTGCGTCGGTGATGGTGCGTTTGGTGGAGACGGTGCCTAAAATCAGTTTTCAACATACAGAATAGATGGTTGATCATCAAGGGGAAGAGATACATCATGGTTGGCGAAAGGGAAGGAATCCTCCTAAAAAATAATATTACAAGACATAAATACCTTACGTGTCTCTAAGTTATAAATACGTTAGCCCTTTTGCCCATGAGAAAGATTTATAGTTTGTATGGTGCAAGTGGCCCAATAGTATTGTTTGCCCTAGGAGAAGGCCTATTTGACCTCAATCAGAAGTCCAACCTTAATGAATATTGTTTACGTACCTTTCCAAATTGTCCAAGTAAAAAGAGACTCGCATGTGAGGGAGATTGTTGAGAATACCCACATGTGAGTGTCCCATATCAAAAAAAAGGGGGAAAAGAAGACTAACATATAAGCCTGGTGGGTTACTCCATCTATTGCCAATTGGTTTTATGATGGAACTTCACTTAGGCTTGTGTATGATCTAACTTTCCTTTTCGTGTGGGCCCATAAGCCCATTGAAAATTTAACATTTTAAAAGATTACTTAATTTCTATTAAAATGATAATTACAATTTTATTATAAAATATGTTATATGACATAATACTACATTGGTAACCAAATTTGGTAGAATAAATCAATTAATTAAAGGCACAAAAGCTTAATTTGATAAACTGAAATCAACTTAGTAGAAAAATGAATTGTAGACATGTTACTTATGGTTTAAGAATTATATTTCAAGCTTATATTGATTTTCCGATTACTCAACATTCTATTGACTTGACTCTAGAGATTGGTCCTATGTAATAATAACTCTTGGTAAAAGATTGGAATGAGATACCGTCCAATAGACAATGCAATAATGTGGAATTAACAGGCACTTTGTTTTTCTCACCTCTTATTGATTTTCTTGTTGATTCCATTGATTTCTACAAACTTCGATGTAGGTTTTATGTAATATGTTATGTCTGAATTAACTAAGCTCATCCCAGCCACTTAGTATTAAGCATCCTTATCCTAATACTATTCAAGTATTTTCGTTTGGTACTTACTAAACATCTATATTTTGATGTTGCGTTCCCCGTTCAAATATCTAATTCTTTAAAAGGATAAGGAAAAAAAACATAATCGGAATATAGAGGCAGGCACCACACATTTGAGTAACTTCCCATTCCCAACAGAGCTTGGAAGGTCCAATATGCAAATGGCGAACACATCAACAAACTTGCTCACTCCCTTCTCAGTTTTATCCTTTATTTTCTTGACCATCTTCGTTGTGCAGTGGGTGTTCGTTAACATCATTAGAAACCGCAAGAGGTTACCACCTACTCCACCAAAGCTTCCGGTTATAGGACATCTTTTACAATTGGGATTGTATCCACACCGTTCTCTCCAATCCTTAGCTCAACGTTATGGTCCTGTCATGCTCTTACACCTTGGCAACGCACCGACCCTTGTGGTCTCGTCTGCAGATGCGGCTCGTGAGATCATGAAAACTCATGATCTCATCTTCTCAAATAGACCTGATTCTGCAAATGCAAAAAAACTTATGTATAATTACGGGGACATTTCCTTTGTCCACTATGGAGAGTACTGGAGACAACTGAGGAGCATATGCGTGTTGCAGCTTTTCAGTGTCAAAAGGGTTCAGTCATTTCGATTCATTAGAGAACAAGAGACAAATTTACTTGTCAAAACAATTGAGAAGCGTTGTTCGAGTTCGTCGCCAGTTGATTTATGTGAACTGATTGCTTCGTTAACGAATGATATAACATGCAGGGTTGCTTTTGGAAGAAAGTATAGTAAAGGGGAGGATGGCAAGAAATTTAAAAAATTATTGAAAGAATTCGCTGCTTTGTTGGGGGCTTTCAACATTGCTGATTTTTTTCCATGGCTTGCCTGGATAAATCATTTCACTAACTTAAACGCTAGAGTGGAAAAGGTGTTCAAAGACTTTGATAATTTTCTCGAGGAAATTTTGAATGATCACATGGCATGCTACGAAGAGGATACTAAAGATCAGAAAGACTTTATCGGTATTTTGCTTGAGATTTCCAATAATGGATCAGATGATATATCAATCAGCAGAAACACGTTAAAAGCTATTATCATGGTATATAGAAAAAAAGGAAAACTAAGTTCAAGTCGCAGGAGACTTTTCTAGTTTGAAATTCTGATCGAGAATTTGTTCTGTTTTGCAGATTATGCTTGTTGCTGGAATTGATACAATACACACGGCCTTGGAGTGGACGATGTCAGAGTTGATGAGACACCCGAAAGCCTTGAAGAAAGCACAAGAAGAGATAAGAAATATGTGTGGGAGCAAAAACATTGTGGCAGAGGGAGATTTAGAGAAGATGTTGTATTTAAAGGCAATAATCAAGGAGTCCATGCGATTAAACCCTCCAAATCCATTGCTGGTTCCACGAGAATCAAGAGTGGACGTAAAAGTGCAGGGCTACGACATAGTGGCAGGAACAAGAGTGATCATCAATGCTTGGACGATAGGGAGGGATCCAACAACGTGGGAAGATGCTGAGGAATTCAGACCCGACAGGTTTCTGGGGAGTTCGATAGACTTGAAAGGACATGATTTTCAGTTGATCCCATTTGGAGCTGGTAGGAGAGGTTGCCCTGGAATTGTATTTGCTACTTCCATCATGGAAATTGTTTTGGCAAATTTGTTGCACAAGTTTGATTGGGAACTACCCGGTGGAGTGAATCAAGAAGACTTGGATATGACAGAAGCTCCAGGTTTATTTCACCGGAAACACCCTCTAGTGGCTATGGCAACTCCTCACTCAGTTTAAGATTATGTGAGAAAGACATTTCCCACAGATGAAAGCTCTGATCTCTATCTTAAATTTTTATTGTATTTAAAGAATATTCAAAACTATTTTCTTATTTTAAAAACAAAAATTAAGCTCGGCTTTTTGCACCATTCTTAAATTTTATTTAAATAATCTACAGTTTCTTCAAGTTAATATAATTAATTGTATAATATTAATTATTATTCTAATAATATAATTATATAAAATTTTAGTTAATATGTTTCCTTTACTCGTATTTGTTCATGATCAATTATCATAAAATTTTATTTAAATTAGTAAGAATAATATTCTTAGATTTCAATTTGAATTTATAATTTTATAAAATTTTATTTAAATTAGTAAGAATAATATTCTTAGATTTCAATTTGAATTTATAATTTTATAATAAATATAAAAATATTTTAATTCTATACTAAATAATTATAATTTGCAGAAAAGTTAAAATAATTAATATTATTAATTTGAAATAATTTTATATATTATGAATACATGCTATTTTGATAATAATTTTTATTCAAATATTAAATAAGTTATTTATGTAATATCCAATTTTTAAATACAGATTTTAGGTAAAAATTAATAAATTTGAAACTAAAAACTCTTATATTTTCACATAATTAATAACATGAAAACTCTTATATTTTCACATATTTAATAACATGAAAACTCTTATATTTTCACATATTTAATAACATGCATAATTGATAACTTATAACTATCTCACTTTAATTTTTTTACGTATCTCTACTGTAGCACCCTCTTAAAAATTTATAAGAAATTTGTTGGTACTCGAATGGCACACACGAGAGTTAGATGAATTATGTATATTCATTTTGTACCATATCCGAAGGCTAATAATGATTATGACAAATTCATATGAAAAAATTATAAAATAAATACAAGAATAATAAAACAGAGTAAGCACCAAGATATCACAAAATCGATTTATAATAGTTAGGCTAAATAACCCTTAATTTACATATATTTCCAATCTCTACTTGATAATTCACTATTTCCTTCCTTTAAGGTGTGAAGAGGAACTATTTATATAACATCTTTTTTGTTACAGATGAAAAGTAATCCTTTACGAATCTTGTTTAGACAATTTTTAAGATTGCAACACTAAGATAATAGTATACAACTTAATATTAACTCTTTAATATTCCAAAAGTTCTTCTTACAACCCAGGTTATATGATCTATTTATACTCAGAATAGCCAAAATAATAATTACAAATAAAAGTGACTCATTGCAATAGTAACAATACTAGTAAACTACACCATTATACTAGTGAATCAGTGTAGCCACTAAAGTGATTATAAGTTCTCGGGGCACTATATGTTGATTATGTTCAAAACATTTTCAAACCCTAACATAGGTTCACCAAATCTCTTTAAAAAAGTACTTTAAAACTTTTCAAGTCTTTTCGAAAACACATTTTTTGACAAAAATTTGATGTAAAACTATTCAAACAATTATCAAAAGTATTTCGATGCATCAAGTGGTTTTTCTAAAAACCTTCCCAATTTTGCTTTTGATTACAATAAAATATATCTAATATAACATAAGTGCAAATGATTATACAATAATCAATCTCATAAATCATTAAAATGACCAATTTTCTATAATGAGAATTACAGTGATTTGTTTAAATTTTGATTTGTTTGATTTCTTATTATTCTTGATTGTTCTCTTCAATTACCTTAAAACTCTCTTTTAAGTTGCATATATTCTTCAGTTTGCTCTTTTTTTTAGCCTTTGAATGTTCAGTTGATTCAATTAGCTTCTTTATTCACTTTTCCCTTCTACTAGATTTAATCATTCACATATTAATTTACTAACATCACCAAAGATAAAAATATTTAACATAACATACTCTAAAATGCTCGACTTTTGTTATCTTTCTCAACAAGTAATATTAGAGTCCAGTTGGGTTGGGAACGACGCGAGCAAGAAACAGGCGAGATCTGAAGCAAGCCACCTGAAGCAAGTGACAGGCGAGAGCGGGAGCGAGGTGAGCCACCTCCAGATTTGAAGCAAGCAACAGGCGTGACAGTGGGAAACTTAGGGTGAGAGTGGGAGCGACGTGAGCGTGGTGACCCACCTCCAGATCTGAAGCAAGGGAGAGGTACGACAGCAGCAAAACAACAGAAAAGTGAAGAGGGAGAACCCACATGACTGAGACTCAGATCAGCTCCAGAGAGATGACTTCAGTAAAGCTAACACCCAGATCTTCTTGCTAAGACCCACATGAACTCTATGGCAGCGGATGAGGCACCTTCACCCCTGTCCATGGCAGATTTTCTTGCGCTCACCCGAGAGGTTTGTCAGAAGTATGCATTTGGAAAAGGGGTAAGATCACCAAGAGCTTCAGATTTCCAGAAAACCTCCCCCAATCCTAGTGCTTGGACAAAGAAATTTTCAATTGCAGCAGCCTAAGATACATCTAAAATACTACCTGGATGCTATGAAGGATGGTGTCATTAGCCTACCGATTGAATTGTTGCAAGCTGGAGAGAGGGGTTGGACTAGTGCCTTGGTTGGCTCTTTGTAGAGTAAGAGACCCACATTTCTGATCATCAACGCCTGGGCCACTGCAAGATGGGGTAAGAAAGGTTTGGAAAAAACTTTACTCCCGAATGATGACACTATTCTGTTTAAATTTGTTGTTGATAGTAATTTGAATGAAATACTGGAAATGAGACATTGGCATATAGGGGTCAACCCATTTTTATTCAGAAGTGAAAACCTGGGATAGCATTTGACAAGAAATGTGTGGAATTTTTCCCTATATGGGTGCAGTTTTATAATTTGCCACTAGAATTTTGGACAATTGAAAGGTTGAGTTTTTTAGCAAGCTCTTTAAGGAAACTTCTTTGTATGGATGCTCAAACATTCCGAATAGAGTGAACTGGGTATGCAAAAATATGTGTGGAGGTCAAAAGGAATGATATATAAGCATGGCAAAGGGCCGGGATCGCACCTTGCCAG
>JAOQMM010000001.1:14962993-14978257 GCA_027563515.1 Erythroxylum platyclados
ATAGATATGAAATTTTTGAAAAATTGTTACTCTATATCTGATGATGTTTATGGATTTCAATTATATAGGAGACTCCATTGAATGCAACAACTTGGACAAATAATAATTAATGAGCAAATAATAATTACCTGGCCTAGTCTTGATACTGCTGCAATCTAAGTAAATATTTGTGATCGTCAACACATATGGCATTTGTTGACGACTCTTAAGGATGAATTTGAACCTATTCATAACTCTCTTCTTCATAGGGGAACTCTACCCAATCTCAACATTATAATTAATGAGCTCAACTCAAAGGAAAGTTACCTTAATACACTCTACATGAAAAAATTTGTCCCATCTACTGATGTTATGCTTGCAACTCATACTTCTTCTCAAACTTTTTATAACTCAGGTAAGAAGTTCTAAAAGGGATCTTTCAGATACTGCAAAAAGCCTAGGTATCACTTCTCCAGATGTAGGAAACAGTTCAAACAGAACTCTAGATAACGTAATTCCTTCAAGTCCCTTCAGCCTGCTTCCACTGCTGGTATTGTCACTGAGGGCCTAACTGAGAGCACTTCTCATAAATTCTCTTTAAATGGTCTTCATGCCCTTCTTCAATAACTCCAACTAGACTCCAATATTATATCATCTTTTGCCCCCATCTATCACATCAAGTAACTCAGCCTCTTGGTATTTTGATTCTGCTTGTTACAATCATATGACATCTGATTCTTCCATTCTTGAATCTTTAACATTACCATAAATTTCATACACTGTTCTTACTGTTAATAACTCTACTATGCATGTACAACGTATAAGTACTGTTCACACATGTAAATTACTTTTACCTAAAACTTTCTTATTCCAAACTCTTGTTGAATCTTATTTTATGTTAGGCAATTATGTAAACTTTGTGTTAACTTATCTTTTTTTAGTCATGGTTGCATTATGCAAGATCCATAGACCGATGCGATCCTTGACAAATAACTTAAAGTTATACGGTTGTTTGAACTTACTTCACTAAATCTTCCCTCAAAGGTTGTTGATGGTGCTGTCACTTCTTATACATGGCAATCTCACTTGGGTCATCTTTCTACTTCTAGATTAGGATTCTTAATCTCTAGTGTTACTCTAGGTCATGTTAAGACTGAAATTTTTTATTTTCTCTTATCAACTATTTAAAAGTCATACTTACCTTTTTCTCTTAATGATTATATTTCTTTAGCGCTCTTTGGATCTAATTCACTCTGATATTTAGGGCCATGCACCTCATAAAACTATGGGTAGTATGGGATATTATATGATCTTTATCGATGATTTTTACCGTTATACATGGATTTATCTAATGCGACATAGATTTGAAATAGTCTTTATTTATTCTCGTTTTGCTAATATGGTTTAAACTCAGTTTTCTAGCAAGATTAAAATATTTTTCACTAATAATTCCATGGATACAATGACACAAATCTCACCAACTTCCTTACTCAACAAAGGACCATCTTTCAGAGATCCTTCTCAAACACATCTCAACAAAATGATCGATTCAAATACAAACATAGACATATTCTTGACAATGATCGAGCCCTTTTATATCCTCTTCCTGTCCTGAAACCTTTTGGTTAAAGAAGCCTTTACTACTATCTATATTATCAACTGCATTCCTTCTCCAACCATAGGTACATCTCTCTTTATGATCACTTATTCAATCGTGCTCCTGATTATCAGTCTCTTAAAGTTTGCAGATGTACATGCTTTATTCTTTTGCAACCTCATGAGCATACCAAACTAGAACCAAACAATTCTTCCCCATCTATTCATTCATCATAATCTATTGAGTCTCAACAACTTTCTCGTTCGTCCTCTCAAGTAAGTCAACCTTCTATCGTTTTAAAGACTTCCATTTTTTTTACACTATTGTTTTTTTATATAAACCTTGCACCTATCACGAGGCTACCTTTGACCTTTTATTGTAGTAAGTAATGGCGGAAGAACTACAAGCTCTCTCTAACACCAATACTTAATACTTAGTTAACTTACCTCTAGACAAGTATGTTATTGGTTGTAAATAGGTCTACAAAATCAAGACTCGAGTTGATGGATCAGTCAAAAGATACAAAACTAGATTGTTTGCCAAGGGGTTTACCCAAGAATATCAAATTGACTATGAGGAGAATTTTGCTCTTATAGCTCGCCTAACTTCAGTCCACAGTTTTATTGCATTAACTGCTAGCAAATATTGGGACTCTTCTAGATAGATGTCACGAACTACATTCTCAATGATGATCTCATTGAAGAAGTGTATATGCAACTTCCACCTAGGTATGCTCATCCACCTATTAAAGTTAGTCACCTTCATAAAGCCTTGTAGTCTTAAGCAAGCTCCTCAAGTGTGGTTTGCTAAATTCAGCTCCACCATTAACTGTCTTAGCTTTACATCTAACTCTTATGATCTTGCTTTGTTTCTCTAAAAAAACAAATCAATGGTGCACTCTTCATCTTCTCTATGTTGATGACATGATCATAAACGACAATGACTCTCAGGGGATCTCTATTCTCAAATCCTTTCTTCATCATCAATTTGAAATGAAAGATTTAGGTCCCCTAAGCTATTTTTTAGGCCTAAAGTATCCTCTGACAATTCGAGTTACCATTTATCCTAAGCAAAATATGCTACTGATCTTCTCTCTCAAGTTGGCAATACTAACATTAAAACTGCTAGCACTTACTCGATTCCAATGATCATATATCTATTACTGATGGAACTCTTATTAGTAATGGCATACTTTACTGACAGCTAGTTAGTGGTCTTATATATCTCACTGTCTCTAATTTAGATATTGCTTATGTTGTTAACATTAAGAGTTAGTCCATATATGTACCTCATACCACTCACTTTTCTAATATTCTCCTCATAATTTGGTATATTCGAGGAACTTTGTTTCATTGGCTTCAATTCAATCATTCATCTTCATTGGAATTACGTGTATACTATGATACTAACTGGGCTAGAGACCCAACTGATTTTCAATCCACTACTGGTTATTGCTTCTTCCTTGACACATCTCTCACTTCTTGACGTAGCAAGAAACAAACGATTGTCTCTCGCTTAAGCATTAAATCAGAATATCGAGCCTTAGCTAACACTATCCCTAAGCTCCTCTGGTTAAGATGGTTAATTCAAGACATAGATGTCTCGTTTAATTCAGTGGTTCCTCTCTTTTATGACAATCACAGGCCATATAGATTGCCCACAACAATGTCTTTTATGAATGGACAAAACACATCGAGATTGATTGTCATCTTGTGCACCATCATGTGCTACAAGACACTATACAACTTGTTTCTTTCTCATCCTAATCGCAAATTGCCGATCTCTTCACCAAATGACATCTGCCTCAACGTTTTGAAGATCTTCTCTTCAAATTCAAGTTATCACCTTTCATTATTACATTGAGTTTGAGGGGGTATTAACATAATACTATAGTCAAACATCAACATACATTTAAACTTAGTTTTCTCCTAGAATCATGTATATTAATGTTCTATAATTATTTCTTTGATTTTGTTTCTTTAGTTAGAGTCATTCAATGTGTATAAATACATAGATGTATATACCATTATATACTCCTAGAAATATACAGAGCCTTTCTTTATTCTTTCTCTGCTCCTTATTTCTACATATCTTTTGTTACTCCTTTTTTAGATATTGAATATCCCAAATATTGGTTCAGAAGTTATACCACAGAAAGAATATTTTAAGTATCTAGGATCTGTCATCCAAAGCAATAGAGACATCAATAAAGACATTGTTCACAGTCTCAAATCAAGATGACTTAAACATAGAAGTGCATCAGAAGTTTTATGTGACAAGAAGATACCACTAAAACTGAAAAGTAAATTTTATCGTATAGTGATTAGATCAGTCATGCTCTATAGGGTAGAATGTTGGCTCATTAAATAGGTGCATAGTCATAAGTTAATGGTGGCAAAGGTGAGGGTGCTCCATTCGATATGCAACCTTACTAGAAGAGATAAGGTCAAAAGTGTAAAGGTATAAGACAAATTAAAGGTGGCTAATATTAATGAAAAATTAAGAGAGACAAGGCTTAATTGGTTCAAACATGTTAAGAGGAGATATCCTGACTCTCCAGTGAGAAGATGTGAGAGGATTATACTTAGGGACTAAAAAAGGAAGGCCTAAAAAGAACTAGGAGAAGGTGATCAAGAATGATATGGCTCTGTTGGAATTTACTGAAGATGTGGCCCTCAATAGAATACTTTGGCTTACCAGGATACGAGTAAATTATCTCACATAAAGAGTTTTTTTTAGCTCTTTTAAACCTTTTCTTTTGAGTATTATATTTTGTATCTAGTCTTATCCTTTTATGTGTAGCTCTTTCCCTTTAATTATTTAATCTAAGCATTTTCTTACGTAGCCTAAATATTTTCTTGTAATAGTGTATTTACATATATATATATATATAATGTGAGTCTATCATAAACAACTCTCTACAAGTTAGGGGTTAGACTACGTATTTTTGGTCCTCCCCAAACCCCATATATATATACAGGTTGTTGTTGTTGATGTTGTTTGAATATCCTAAGTATTCCACTTATCTCGGCCTAAATATGCATTTCCTCCCACGAATAACAAACGGTTCACCTGAAATGTCTCCACCGCCTTATTAAGATGCTATACATATGACTGAAATGAATGACTGTATATGAGTATATTGTCAAAAAGCACAAGAATGAATCGTCTAAGGAAAGGTTTGAAGATTTCATACATCAGGCATTGAAATGTGGTCGATGCATTTGTTAATCCGAAAGGAATGACAAAAAACTCATAATGCCCTTCATAGTTTGGAAAGCCATCTAACATAATATCTTCAAGATGCATCTGGATCTAATGGTAACCCAAACTCAATTCTAGCTTTGGGAACCAATTGGAACCATACAACTCATTTAAAAAATTTTCAATCATGGTATCGAAAATTTGTCCTTGATCATATGCTTGTTAAGCTTTTAAGAGTTGACACACATACGCCATGAATTATCCTTCTTCTTGACTAAGACTATTGTTGAAGCAAATAGTTCAATGCTATGTCTTATGCCCCTGGTTCATTAGTTCTTGGACGGAATGCTCTATGGTGTCTTTCTGCACTCCCGAATATTGGTATGGTCGGATGCACCTTTCTTCAGACGAATCTAGTGGTTATGGCTTCTATTGGGTGGCAAATTGGTTGGTACCTTAAACGACATAGCATAATCGGCTAAGACTCCATTAATATCGTTAAAGAGCTCCACTAGTTTTCTTTAACGTCAGTTTTTGCAATTGACGTTCTATAGGGTAAGTTAATTGCATCATATGAAGCTGTCCTTTCCTTAAATGCTTAATGGCCTTATGGAATTCTCTACCTGAAACCAACTTTGACCCTTTACTTGGATTACCATTCAAGGTGACTACTTTCCCTTCCCATCTAAACATCATCGTTCTCTTCTTGAAATTACACATAACATCATTCAACCCTAGTAGTCATTGCATTCCCAGTACAACATCACATCCTCCCAACGCTAACAATAACGTGTTCGGTGGTGAACTGCAATCCCTGCATGGTCCATGTAAGGTTCATGCAACATTGCTTTCATATCCACCACCACCTTCTTCATTATTAAAGCATCCATAAAATTGTGAAGGCTTCCATTATCTATCAAAATGTGGATCACTCTTTTCTGATATATTCTTGAAATCCTCATCTGCTTAAATTCCTATTCTCCATCCATTCCCATCAACGATTGCAAGGATACATTGAAGAAGGGAGGTTCTGCATATTCGTCACCAACCTCGTCTTCTTCCATTCCTTGGTTTGCATCTGAGACACTCTCTTCCCCTTCCACTAAGTACAACTGAAGTTGCTTCTTCCTGCATTTAGGCCTGGAACATATTTTTGGTCACACCAAAAACAAAGTCCCATGACTCTCCTATCATTGGATTCCTTGCTCCTAACGTGCTTAGAGGCTTTTCAATTTTTAATTGTTTAGGCCGTATTCCGGTACCTAAAGTGGGAAGTAATCCATCTTCTAAAGAGTTTCTTTAAGTTTTCGCATTATGATGAGTTCAATGAGTCAGGTTGATGTTTCCTCCTCCGTTGGATGTTCCCTTGCTTCCGCCTTTGAATAAGTCATTACCATCACTTCTTGTATTCGTGCCATCATATAAGCTTGTTGAAGTGAGACAGGCTCCAATTTCACCATAAGTTCCAATTCAAATTTGAGGCCCTTAAGGAAAAACCTAATCAAATAATCTTCAGGCAGTGATAGTCTATTGGAGTGATGGTCGAACTGGGTGCAACACTCTTTGACCAATCCTTCCTACCTAAGTTCTTTAAAGTCCCCCACTGGATCATCAAAAATCTCTACATCGAAGCGTTGTTTAAGCATGGTAGCGAACTCTTCCGAATCTACAACTTCTAATTTGGTTCTATTCTTCAGATAGAGCTCATACCATTCTTGAGCATGTTCTTTCTTGAGCCTGTTCCTCTAAATGTAAAACCACCATACCCACCTTCAAGGTTTTGGCATATCCTCCAAAATGGAGAATTGCTTACATCAGTACAACTATAACTTGACGCATTCCCCACCAAATGCTAGAAATTCAATTATGTTGAGTCTTATTGGCATTACGTATTCCTATTTATCATGGACATGTTTAACACTGCTACCAATTTGCTCTGGGATGTTGACCAACCCGTTCAATGAATTAGGTATCATCAATTTGAGCTCGAGCATCTTCTTTTCTTATTTATTAGCCCTATTCTAAGATTCCTCTTCATTCTTAGCTTAGGCCTCCATCAAGCTTCTAACAATTTCCTCAATTATCTGCAACTCTACTCTACACATTCTTTCAGCCATCCCTCATCTACATTCGTTCATCTGATACCAAATGTATTACAATTTTATTACTTAGGAAATGAGTCACACTTGATCAAGAAGTAGAATTAGAAAGGAAGGAAGAAGAATAACATCAGGAAACAATCGCAACAAATCAGAGAGAAAAGAGGACAGGGGGAGAAAATAACAACTTTCTACTATATTGTTCACTGCTCATGTATCTGTTACACAACATTTTAATACACGGAGTAGACACACATGCAATTTATGGTAAGGTTTATTTAAAACAATGCGTCTTGGATATAGACTTGGTTAGGTTGCACCGTCGTTTCTTTCTACGATTTCTTCTTTAAATCTCCCGTGCTCATCACTTCGTCGTTGTTTTAGCCTGCAACACAATGTCAAGACATACCAATTTGACAAGATCATTACAATTCAACGAGATCATCACATTGAAAAAGAAAATGTAGTGGGAGACAGAGAAGAAGAAACATCCAGCAAATGTTTGTTCAAAGCTGATAAAATAAAACGAGAATACAAGAAAAGGAAAAGATAGTTTCCTCTTTTAGAGTTCTATTGGATCACCATACTTTTTTAACTCTTCATGCTCCCAAAGAATCTTGATAGAGGAACAGGGCCGCCAGTCCCTTCATCAACGGTACTGGCGTGCTTGGATCTTGACCTGTTCTTTTCTTTTGTCGATCTCTTGGACTTCTTTGATCTTCGTGATTCCTTCTCCTCATCATCACTACTTGAAGGATCAGAGAATGAACTTGAAGAGCTAGACTCCGAAGATCTCCTTGAATGCTGAAATCACAATTGTGAAAGAGAATCATTTAGGGATTACAACTTTTGTTCGAAGTGAAATAAAAGTCTGATATTCCTACTGTGAGACCCTCTTTCTGGAAGTTGGACAGCACCACAATTGTGCAAACCCATTGGTCTAATGGTAACATATTTTGACAAGGGAATGGCGCAAACAAGACTGTCCAGAAAATTGACCAAGTGTCCAAAGATTGGCAAGTTGCACAAGCTGTATGTTTTGGGGGTAAAACAGCAAATGGGCTGTTCAGTGATGATCCAGCACCGTGGGGGCAACATTGACATGGAAAATTGTTGCTGGACATTGACAAAACATGGATTAAAGGCTGGAGACACGAGTCAATTGCTTAGCACCTTAGTGGACTAAGTGCAGTTGTAGATTGTGGTAGTTTGGGACGGATAGTAAAACTGTCCAGATTTGAAATTCCTATTTGTATGAGAGATTTGGACAACCATCCTATATTCTGTTGTTTGTTGGTTAATCTGCTTGTTGTTATCCAAGTGGGAAGTTAGAAGCAATTGCTGCACAAAAACAGCTGAAACTGCCTAGTAATCAACTTGGACAGATTTGCCTATACATAGAATTCATGGTGTTGGGCATGTGATAGTCTATTGTCAACCCTCATCAGATGTTGTAAGAACTTGTTCTAAATTAATAAAGTCCCTTATTAGGTTATATCTCATGTTGATGTTTATTTCTGTACCAAAACGCCCCTCATTATAATGTCCATAAGGTGTTCGATATTTATTTACTAAAAACCACTTACGATCTATCCATGTATATGAAGAAACATGCCTCTTCATATCTAGTTTATTGCTTTTCGTCCTATAAGCCCCAAAGTGCCTAAATCACAATGCACACCAAGTGTTCGACAAAAAGCTTCAAACACCAAGTGTTCGACAAAAGTCCTCACTGAACTAAGTTGGTGCAAGTGCAACTTAGTGCAACATAGGGCTGCTTGTGAGTGTTTTCCCAAACGAGCCTGTGACAGCTACTATGCACTTGATTATTATTCCTCAATTGATTTATTAATAAACCAGGAATAAACTAAGGCCCTTTAGTATGGAATGGTATAACATTAAACCAAGGAAATAAACAATTACACATCACCTCGCAACCATGCAGTCTCAAAGGGGACGCACAGAAATCACAATAAGGACATGCAAAAACATACCAAAATGTTCAATGACAACTATCCATCCTATACACCCAGATAATGCCAATGCTCTACTTATTTTAAGACTGTACTATAGGAACAATATCAGGTTGATATATCGGTTAAGACATGTGATACAACTTAAATAACGTGAACCAAAATCTAAGAATAACTTCAATATGAGGAGAAAGACAGTGACGTTATGAGATAATTAAATTGGTAAGGAAGAATTAGATTTAAGTCCTCCAAACTTTGTGACGTGTTTTCATTCTGGATTGATGGTCTCTAGAATTATTTATAGCACAAGAGAATGTTCAATCCTATTAAAAAATAAACTCTTCTCAGTTGACAAGAATTTAATGAGGCATGGGAAAAACACAGCTAGTCCGTAAGAATGTCCATTACAGAGGATGGACAATAAGTAAAAAAAACTTAATCAAAATATTTTTCTTGTATAAAATCTACCAATTAAGTCAAAGATCGAAGATCTACATAATCCGGAAGATATATTCAGGTAAACACAACTCAGAAGATTAACAGTAAGAACATGTAAGTACCTTCCTCTTTTTGCTGCTCCGTTTCTTCATATCCTTGTCCTTCCTATCTGCAACATATGGCTTGCATTCAGCAGTGCAAAAATGATGGGCAATGACAGTATATGATAAGATATTATAATGGTGTTTTGCACGTACCTTTTTCATGTTTAGACTTGCTGCGGTAGTGATTCCTGCCATGGGCAAGTTTGCGTGCTCTTTCAGCATCTAGTTGCGCTCTGTACTCTCTCATCATCTTGTCTGTATCTGCTTCAAGTTCCTCCTTTCTAATTTCATCCTCCTATCACACCAAGTGCAAAATCAATGCAGAAGTATGTCTCATAGCACATAATTTAAAATCAAATCACAGAAATGAACATACACATGAAGGCCTTCATTACCAAAAGCCTAGAGCATGGTTAAAATGCAAGTCAGATACATCACAGCTTTAATGATTCAATTTATCGAGGCCTTAATCCAGAAAAAGATTTCAGCAAAACAATTTAAGCCATAAAGACATTGACAAAATAGTTCTGCAACAGCTAAGATAACTTTCAACCTTTCACCAAAATTATGCTTGATCTCATGATACAAGGTTGCTTGAAATTTCTCTCATTCAGTATCATATATCTCGTAGTTCCCTTGACCATAAAATATCACATCATAGATTAAAGAAGTTGACAAACTATTTTATTCAGTTAACCATGAAAAGGATTCTAGAAAATAGTTTCTGTGGTTTTTGATGAGATAGATTTCTCTTCACTATTAAGGATTTGACATTTACCTAACAGGAACCATAATCGGCTTGCAAATGAATGAATAAGTGCATGCTTGTGCCTGTGAAATCATCATATTATTGAAAAATATGGCTCAAATCAAGATAGCAATGGCAACACTACTATCAGCTACAGTGAGTAAAGGGCAATAAGATTATATGGCTACCTTTTTCTTCTTTTTGAACTCTTCCCATGTAATAGTGTGTGAGGTTTTAAGGCTGGCCAAACGAGCAGCATGCCATTCTGGTGAATGAAAAGAACTATCCACCTGTGACTCTCCTCATCAGAAATGTCCTAGGAATAAAAGTTGGACAGAAGAACAAGAAGGAGAAGCAGGTATGGTCCACACTACAAAAGCTACCAGATTACCCGATTGGATATCAATGATCTGAAATAAGTTCTTGGCAAGATCCTCTCAATCCTTTCATTGGCAAATTAATTTTGTTAAAGCTGACAGTCCTACAAGATTAAATTATGAAGAAAAAGTGATACCAAACAAGATACCGAAGGCACTGATCCTTAACAGTATGATCTTTGAGTGAAGCAAACAATTCTGTTTATTCAGTGCAATAACATTATTAGTTTAGATAGCAGTTAGCCCGATCCACAAACATTCTAAATTCTAGCATACTGGTAGTTGATGCACCATAAGCTTGTCTACTAACACCATAAGCTTGTTTACTAACATAGAGTACATTTTCCAATCCTGGAATCATAGGAACCAATCTCTGGTCAGAAATAATATCTATCTAGCAGCAGCAGTAATCAACACTGCTGTTGATAAATAGGTAAAACATCAAAACAAGTGGAATCCAGCATCACATACCATTCATTGACGCAAATAGATACAATAAAAATTCAACGACATCATCAATACACCCCAAGTAAACAGAAGTCAATCTAGAGCATGTAACTCCCAGACAAAACTAACAGTTACGGCAAGTAAGTGACAAAAATATTTCAAATTTTATGAATTCAGAAATTGGAAACTCCCGAGTCACAAAGAATAGTATGAAAGGGTACAAACCATGCCGTCTTCGATCTCTACAGGGCCTGCGGAGCTGGAGCCGAGCCTCGCTCTCTGCATAGCTTTGTACGCTTGATTTTTACCCATTTTGAAATCTAAGAGATATCAGACGAAAAATTTGAGCTTTGAGGGGAAAACAAGACCCAGAAAAGAAATTGAGGAAGAATGTGATGGTAAATTTGATTTGGGCATGCAAGTTTCAATTAAGAGTCCAAACCCCAGGAAAGACAAGGAATTGAAAATATAGGGACCAGAGACACAGTGACGGGGTAAGGGCACAACAGAACCATATGAAAATCACAAATTAATTGGGCAACAGAGAGTTTTTTTCTTTTTGCTATTTTCTTTATTTCTGAGTCTAGGGATGACAGTAGCCTGACAGGTTGATTAATTTTTTAAAATTAAAAATATAAAATAATATTATTTTTAATAAGATGTTGGTCATTTTGTTAAGGGGTGTCAGGTTTTAACCCGAGCTCAAGCTAAATGATCACCATTTTATTAAAAATGACATAATTTTATATTTTTAATTTTAAAATATTAGTCAGGTCCTAATAACTAGGCTTGAGGTTCGGTCAATTCAGGCCGCCCTTTTGCCATCTGAGTTTCATACATCAATGGTGAACATTTATTTTTCCAGGAACAAAGTAAGCATAGACTTCCAGAGGTTATGACAATTTGTTGTTTTTCTAATGAAATTCATGCGAAACCAAAATTTAGAAACACTTTTAGTTGTGAAAATTTGTTGTTTTTGTACTGAATTGATTAAAATTCATTTCGTGTGAATATTTTCTGAGAAAACACTATGATTTTAGTATGTGTTAAGGGTACAAATAGGTTTTTTTAAAACAAAAAGTAATACTGATAGTTTGGTGATTTATGACATAACTATGATTCTCCATACATATATTCCCTCAAATATTAATCAATAAATATTATTTAGAAATTATTTTTAATTAAGTAGTCAACATATAATATAGATATTAAAAATAAACAATATTTTAAAAAATTGTTAATCACAAAAAATGTCGTCTTTTAGCCATTTTTAGTGCCTTAAACTCTTCAAGGTATTGGGCTTGAGCTTCTATGCCTTAAACTCTTCAAGGTATTGGGCTTGAGCTTCTAAATTGACACCTTAATCCCAGCAGCAAGGTCATGTACGTATATATAAGTTGAGTTGAGTTGAATTAACTATACTTCAATCAAAATTTTTGGACTTAAAATGTTGAGAAATCACATGATTATCAACAATCTCGTAGTCGTAGCATAATAATCTACTCATAGGTTTAATCAGTAGGCAAGATTTATGTAATGATGAGGTAAAGGAGACATTGACTAATTAATTGGATATCGGTGGATCCGAACTTTTTAGTGGAAAGAAGTACATAAAGTTGATGCAAATAATTATATTTAAAGTTTGTTTGACTTGATTTTAATTCCTGGTCCTTTTGGGAGCTTTATGTGAATTTAGCACATCTATTGTTGTCTTGATACACAAAAAGCACACGTTATGACTATATACATATGTGCACATACATTATATGTACATCAAACCCAATCCTACCTGGTTAGAGGAGCAATGCCTCCTCACTTTCAACTACACTTCTCTACTCTTATGTTTAAAATAAAGAGTATAAAATTATTAATTGTTTATTATAATGCTATTGTATTAAAATTGGAAGTGTTAGTTTATGCCCTACAGTCAATTGATTAGTTGTAGTTTAGTGACAAAATAATTTAAAGGCATTCTTTATCTTGTACATATTTATATATACATGATTAAGTTCATGGGATAATTATACATTGCAAATAAAATTATAATGAGATTATAATTATGAGATTCATATTGCATTTATGTATTATTCGTAAATTGTTCTTAGTCATTGTTTTACTAAGACTGAACATTAATAGAAAGTAAAAAGATTAGCACACTTTTTGTTTTACCTTGTGAAGAAATTAGTCAATCTTATAAATTAAAATATGGAGATACTTAAACAAACTTGTAGGTATTTGTTAGAGAACAAGTTCATTGAACTAATCCGATATGAAAAATCCATTTGAAACATTACTTGTATGTATATGGAAATTCTCATTGTGATAATCCTATCAGTGATCTTTTCACTTAAGGTCTCCAAGGTTATCTTTTATAGGATTGTTATGTTTTGATATTATTTATGACATATTCTAATCATGAATAGCTCATTTGGTAGTTATTGGATGTAACATCAACTATATGGTGGTAGTTAAGTTATCAATATAGGATTTATCACCCTAAAGTAATTAGAGATAATGTTATGTTGTTCTCAATTAGTATTGATTCAAGAAATCCTTTGTCAATAGCTAATGACGGAGAACTAATATGATTGGATTCAAAATAGAGTAGATATTAATGTCATGCTCTATATCTAATCAGAAAATTGTATGATCAAATGATTGAATTATGCGAAAAATTATTCACAGACAGGCTAGTCAAAACTACTTTGACATTTGTAAATATCTAGGTGGTCATGATGTGTTACTAGACGCCAGTATTGATCTATGATTATAAATTATTTAATTGAAAAATTAAAGATAAATTAAAACAAATTTTAATTTATCTAATTCTAATTATGAATTAGAATTATAATTTATGTTTATTGCCCACTTATTTAGGAAACTAATGAGTTTCACATAAAAAATGAGTTGAAGAGAACAAAGATATTTTAATCAAGTTGTACTTGATTGTAAAGTTTGAGAAACTTTATGATTAAATATGAGATATTTAATAAATAATGATCAGATATTAGATCTTATTTAGGTATAATTATTAAATAATTCTAATTAAAGTTTAATTGAAATTAGAATTTAATTTCAATTAAATTACTAAAATGTCCAAAACTTATTATAATAGGTTTAAACTCAAATGGAGTTAACAATTCTTGCTTAACCTTCTCTATAAGAGTTACAACTTTCTCTCAACTTGTTCTGTGGATATCGTTAGAAACCGGACATTTGTGCAGCTATGGTGGTTGAGATGGATTAGTTTCGGAAATAATTCATGGGATACGACAAGAAAAGGATAAAGCTTTGGAATAAGATAGGAATTAAGATTCATGCTTTATTATGATTTAATTGTTAATCATTTTATATAATTAAAGTGATCTTGGTTTTCGAAAAATCAAAATATGAAAAAATTTATAATTATTCTTCTGTGGTCGGGATCAAATCTTGTCCCAATTTCCAATAAAAAGGCAAGACAAAATGAAATTTGTAACTAAAATTCTTAGAGAATTAACAGATATACTACATCTTTACCTAATTTTGGTTTAAACTTTGAACCACTGTCCATATTCTTAAATTCATGTTGTAAGTATTCTTAAAATTTTAAATTACTCAATTTAATAAATCTATTATTGCAATTTAAATTTTGTCAATAAAAGTTGATTAAATGATGGTATGAACTAACAAAATATATAATAACACAATAATGTTAGAATACGTGATATATTTTGTAATATGTCATCATAAATTTTAAATGATATGATCATATTTATTTTACTAAATGTTATGTATCAATTTATGAAAATGCTCGTGTAGTAATGGTAGCATGTATTTTATTGGCCTCGCATAAACAATTAGTAATCCTTTATTATGACTTAGTCAAATTGGAAGTGAGGGGTCTTAAACTGAATTTCACTCGAATTAAAAAACTATATCATTAGAATTAAAATATGAATAAAAGTTTAGGTATTTATTATATGTCATAAAGTCATGTTTTAAATATTCTATCAAATTTAGTATTAGATTTGATTTTGATACCATATGGTACTAGTATCGATTAATATCGAGTATTGTTTAGCAGCTATTTTTAATTTATATTAATATTATTTTTCATATATTTCTCATATAAACAATAACTACAATTAATATAAAAAAAGTTTTTAATATTATACAGATACAAAACTAAGAATAATACACATTACTTAAAATATTACAATTTACACACATATAGTAAAGAATAATTACATCAAAACATTCAATAAAAATTAAAAATAATCATACAAAATTACAAATATAAAATTAATATAAAAAAG
>JAOQMM010000001.1:14983851-14995086 GCA_027563515.1 Erythroxylum platyclados
AGCACCACAATCAGCACATTTCTCATTTCCACAAACTCTTCGCAACACGCCAATTGGCTTCTCTGTTGTATCTCCGTTATCTCCATATATAGGTACCACTTGTTTCCAGCTTTTCTTAAGATTAGGGGAGGAAGAGGAGGCCTTCTCAGAGGGCTTGGAATTAGCCAAGATGATGGAGGGTGGCAAAGGAAAATCAAAGGGGGAGTCTGCACAAAAGTTTGGAGGTTTAGAGGACTGCATTGTTGACAGAAGTGGAAGGAGAGATTGTGCACAGATTTGAAAAAAAAGATTACAAAAAGTAGTTACCAAATAAGGTAACCAATCAGAGAAAGCTGCAGGAAAAAAGGAAGAGGACAATAACGCCCCTAGTAGAAAGAGAGGGACTAAAAGGGAGGTGGAGAATAATGCAAGGTAGATTGTTTAAGATTTGAACTGGTTTGTGGTTTTGAAGGTAGGGCTTTTATTGTTTGAACTGGTTTTGAAGGTTGAAAGTTAGGGGGTGCACGGTTGAAAGGGAGGGAGATGTTGGATACACTTTGAAGTTTGAAAGGGAGAAGCATTGCTTGGTTTGGAAGAGCTGTAATGAGATAGAAGCAGAGTTGAAAGGTGAGTTTGGATATCAATTGGTAGGAGTTTCGAGAGTAGGAAGGCATAATGTAGATTGTGAAGCTTGCAACAGCCAAATCCATGGCTAGGTGGAGTCAAGATGATGGCCGATATTGAAGGCATTGATTTTATACCGTTTTCTGGGCAGTACCGAAGGGTACCATACGAAACTCATATCTTTGTTTCTATCTCTCATCTTATTTTATTCTTAGCTAAAAAGAAATGAAAGCTACCTTAAATACTATCTCATGTAATCAAAACGTTACATATACATACACCAATACACCACTCTCAGACTAAATCCTACAT
The DNA here is from genome assembly GCA_027563515.1 of Erythroxylum platyclados. Classification (NCBI taxonomy): domain Eukaryota; kingdom Viridiplantae; phylum Streptophyta; class Magnoliopsida; order Malpighiales; family Erythroxylaceae; genus Erythroxylum; species Erythroxylum platyclados. The sequence continues at coordinate 14,984,767 of JAOQMM010000001.1, forward strand.
ACATCAGTACACCACTTTTGGACTAAATCCAACCAAAGCACCCATTCAATCCCACACAATTAACACCATGTATAGTATTCCCCCTCTCAACAACCATTCCCATCAATTCATGAGGCCTCAAGTCAGGTGCTTCTATGGCTCTAATTGTACCTGCCAAGCCTATTATAAAAATTACAGTTACAACACAAAGTATAAATGTATAATACCAAATGCTATAACGTTATCACCACGATTTACGAGCTTATGGAACAACTGTCTAAATAATCAAGCAATCTTATGTGATGACCAACAACATTGACTACTTGACTGAGATCTGAAGATTGGCGTTGGACGAGGTGACGGGCGATAAAGACACGACAAGAGGAGGAGAGGAAGAGCGAGATGGCACAACTAGATAAAAGGAGAGATATGAACCTAGACGGTAAGAGGAAGTAGACAGAGACAACGACAACGGCACACAGGAGTGTCAGGCTAATGTTAAAATAGTGAAGGCGACAAGCGATAACGACGAAGAAGTGCAAGACGACAAGGTGTAAGGAGGAGAGGAGAGTGAGAAGACCGCAACAACATGGTGAGAAAGACAACACGACAGTGAAGATCGGTGGTGAGATGACATGACACGACAATGAAGAGATAACGTGATGACTGTCTTGACTGGAGGAAGAAGAGCCAACGTGTCAGGAGGAGTTTTGGCTTTTAGGGTTAATTTCTTTCAATTTAGTCCCTAAACTCGCTTAATTCTTCAATTTATAGTCCAGTATATAACATAAAGATCAAATATTTTGTTCCTTTTATTCTGTTCAAACTTAGCGCCGTAAATTTTCATCCACGAATTTCATTATGTTCCTTTTATTTATTATAAAACTTATGTCTAAAATTTTTGGCAGAGGCTTGAAATAGATTAATATGCACAGACGAACCCATTCCATAACATAATTGGCATCTGGAGTACTGATAGGTGAGTTAGTATAAAAAATGTATTTATCACAATGTTATGAATACCATATTTGGTATAAGATTTAGTTCTGGTACGGTATTGTACCGGTACCGTTTAATACCGAGTGATGTTTCGGGTAATTTTTTAAATTTATAAAATAGTCCTCGAATTTTTTAAAATTACAAAATAATCATTCAATATATTATACTGTATAATTTATAATTTTACATCAACCATGTCTCCAAAAGTCATAATACTAGAAATAACAACAATTTATTTATTTATTAATATTGTTTTTATGTATAAATAATAACCACAATTAATAAAAAAGGTCATTTAATCATCTTATAAATATAAAATTAAGAACAATACAAAGTATTTAAAATATTACAATTACATCATATAATATATAATAATTACATCAAAACTTCAAATAAAAAGAATTAATAAATATCTATGACTCTCTAACAGTTACAATTTACAACAAAAGTTCGTACTAAAGAACCAATTAAACCAAATAAAATTTGATTTTAGTTATAAACAATATATAATGATTACATATATTAAACAATGACTAAATAAAATTTGATTTTAACGATAAATATTTTTATTTTTATTTTTAATTATAATTATTTCTAATAGTACTTAATTGTGTCAATTATTCTTTTTAATTTAACAAACCTAATAAGTCTAGTGTAAAAGGTAGGCGGTAGGCACGCTTATATATATATATATACATATATTCTCGAGGATTGTTTGCAATGTTAGGTAAATTTTGTCCTTATACTATGCTTAAAAGTTTTAATCTAAGGAATATATTTTCCTAAATAATACAGACCAAACTCACTGGTTAAAACCACAATCTCCAACCACGCTTTGACCTTTCACTGCGTAGGTAAGACCCCCTCCAAGCAAGTAGTACTTTCTTGGGTGAAAAGCAAAATCATGGAAACCCACCCTTGCTCTTTGTTTGAATAGGGAATAATCAAAAGACAATGCTTAAGAGTAATTGTGTAATGCTTCCTTTTTTGTTGCTTCAATTCTCTGATTTCCAATATTGGTGTATTGAAGCTCTTGTATGGTTTCCAGCTCACTTTTTGCTGTATTGACAAGATGGTGTATGTTGCTAATATTGACACTGTATAGCATCTTCTGCTTGATTAGTTGCATTTTCTTTGAGTAAATAAACTGTTTAGATCCTCTAATGTCGGATCTCAATGCAGTCCATAATCCTTCATTAAAACTAGCCAGTTGCATTAGGAATTCATTGAACCTGAAAGGATGAACACTTTTTTCTGTAGTCGAAGAGGTGAGAGCGGGAGTATGATCAGATAAGTAATTATTAGCAAACTTTGAAAAGCAGTTGGGGAACAAGTTCATCCATCTTAAATTTGCTACATTTCTATCGAATTTCTTCTTTATCAGATTAAAACACGATTGCTTGTTGGTCCATGTATAAAAATAGCCTCCCATTGGTATATCAATGCACTGAGCTTCTTTTAGGCATTTTCCAAGTTCCATGCACGGATGACAAACTGACCTTGAACCTTTAAACTTCCTCAACCCTTAATATGGAATTGAAGTCACCTGATAGCATCCATGGGTTAGTATTAGAACTAGCTATTTCCTTGATGTGGTTCTAAAGAAAATTTATTTGATAAGCACTGTTATGTGCATATATGAAGGAAACACATAATCTTTGATTGAGCTATCCAAGGCAGATTTCTAAATGCACCATTTGATCAGTTATGAAGATGAGATAACAGTTAAGGCATTAGAATCATATAATACTAAAATTCTGCCATTCAGGTGACAGGAGATGTTTGAGATGCTTTGCCACTTAGCTGGAAAATAATTCAGCAGCTTACAGTCCTCTCTTCTTATTCTTGTTTCCAAAATACTAGCCATGATGACTTTGTTCTGTAGGATAATGTCTCTAATCATCAGCTGTTTATTGGGGGTGTTAGCCCCCTTACATTCCAAGTGAGAAAAATCATAAAGCTGTCTTCCCGAGGAAGAGTTTTTTCTTTTGGTTTGATCTTTTTCCTTTGCTTACTGTTTCAAAATCTGTTGCTATCTGTGATTGCTGCTGTTTTTTGCCAAGAGTTATATTGAGATTATTCTCTACATTTCCAGGATTCCCATCTGCCATAATAATTATCTTTGACTCCACCATTTGTACTGTCTTTTTTTGAGTTTCATTGATAATTTCACTGTTTTCTGCTACGGGATTACAGTTTGCAACATCATCTGTACCTGAATTCCCTTTTGCCACAATAATTGTCCATCATCTGCACTGTCACCTTTTGCTTTCATTATTGATTTCACTGTTTTTTGCTGGGAGATTTTGGTTTGTAACAGCTTCTGTACCTGGCTTCTTTATCACATGAAAATCTGTTGAAGTGTCATTTTGGGCTGGTCTTTTGTTTGCATCAGAACTGCTGTCTACCACAAGTGGAATTTGGGTTGTTACAACATCTTCACTTGGCTTCACTATCGCATGAATAACTGCTGAAGTACAACTTTGAGTTGCATTTCTGTTCTCATCAATCTCACTAATTTCAGTTTCTCCATTGACTACTGAAGTGGACTTTTGAACTGGGATTTGTTAGCATCAATAACACCAATTGGAGCATCATTGTTGACTACGTACTTCTAATTGTTCGTTAGTATTAATTCTTGATAGCTGCTTGTTTAGAAAGTCCTCCCTGTAGGTTCCCAATTCTCTTTTTTACCAATTTGTGACCGCCATGCATATGTGACTTGCAGCTGGTCTTCAATGGGTACCAAGTCCTCATTTAACCTAATGAAAGGAATGACATCAGGTAAATTAGTTAAAGAAGTCATTAAAACACATATTCTAGCAAACTTGATCCGCTTTTTCTCTGCTGTAACTTGGTCAAGTGCAACAGGTCTACCGACAAAGCTTGCAAGGTAACTCAAACCCCTGGAGGGACCTCATGTAGACTGAACCATATCGGTATGTTATCTAGTTTCAGCTTTTCCAATTTGAGGCTTGGACAAGACTTTAGCAGAAGCGGTTTGTTTCTCACGTGCCAGGGTTTGGATTGCGGAACTTGCTTAGCCTCCTCATAGCTGGAAAATCTAAACAGAAACACATCATCATTGTTGACCATTACATCCAATAAACCATATTATCTCCATCCATTGAAGGCCCAATGTTTCATCAAGGAAAGGCAATTCTTTTATTAATGAAGAAACCAACTAAAGTGGTTTTCCATCTATCTGCACTTGCCTTCAATATGTCCAGAGGAGGGGAAAAAACACTCTGTTCAAGTGATTCATTATGTGGACAAAATGTTAATTTAAGCTCAGGCTTGGTGTCTCCTACCACCTGAGTCCATGTCTTGCGGATAAGAGGTTGGTTGTCTTAAGTGAAGTAAGTATATCAGGGGATTAATATCTATGGGTGCAAGGGGTCATAAGCGAAGAAGAGTGCGAATAGTTCACAGGGTGTGAGTGGCTTCTAGGGGAAGCAGGCATGGGTACAAGATGCTTTTTCATCATAAAGTAAAAAACTGAACTGAAAATCGGTTCAATTCGTACTTAACCTGGTCAATCGATCGGTCCAGTTTTTACATCATTGCTAAATATGATTCTTAGGGTTAATGATGTATTAATTTGAAAATTTTCAAATTAAATTGAATCTAATGAATTAGGATTTTATTTCAATTCTATTTTAATATCAATAACGATCAAGCGAATTTAATCAAATTATAGAATTAAAAGTTGCTCTGATACCACTATTGGAAAATCAAGATGGGATTCGATTCTAATCGCAGCGAAATAACTATGAAACTTTTTCATATTTTAATTTTCCGAAAACCAAGATCACTTAAATTCTATAAAATAATTAACACATAAATCATAATAAAGCATTAATCTTAATTTGTACCTTATTCCGACGCTTGATCCTTTTCTTGTCGTATCCCACAAACTATTTCCAAAACTGGTCAATCACAACCATCGTAGGAGCACAAGTGTCTGGTCTTGAATGGTATTCACAGAACAGGTTAAGAGAACTTTGCAACCCTTATAGAAAGAGTTAAGCAAGAACTGCTAGTTCCACTAGAGCTTAAGCCTATTTATAATAAATTTTAGATATCTTAGCCATTTAATTGAAATTAAATTCTAATTTTAATTAAAACTTTCATTAAAATTAAAAATAATTCTAATTAAATACCAATTATGTCCAAATAAGATCTAATATCTCATATTGATTCTTATTTATTAAATATCGCATATTTAATCATAAAGTTTCTCAAATTTTACGATCAAGTCCAACTTAATTAAAATATCTTTACTCTCTTCAATCTGTTCTTTATGTGAGACTCATTAGGTTATCAAATATGTTGACAATGATTATAAATTATAATTATAATTCATAATTAGAATTAGATAAATTAAAACTTCTTTTAATTTATCTTTAATTCTCCAATTAAACAATTTATAATCATATATCAAGATTGACGTCTAGCAATGCATCATGACTACCCAAATATATAGGAATATCAAAGTGGTTTTAACTAACCTTTCTGTGTATGATTTTTCTATATAAGTCAACATTTTCACCATATAATGTTCCGATTAGTCATAAAATATAGAATTAAAATCTACTCTATTTTAAGTCCAATCATAATAGTTCTTCATCATTAGATATTGATTCAATTAATGACATTTGTAAACTATTTGTAAAACATCATTTTCCCTTGACTAAGGATTTTTCAAATCAATATTGATCGGGAACAACAGAACATTCTACCTAATTACTTTAGGGTGATGAATCATATCTTGATCACTTAACTACTTCCATATAGTTCATGCTACATTTAATGACTGCCGAATAAATGACCTATGATTAAATAGGTCATAAGTAGTATCAAAACATAACAATCCCCTGTACAAGATAATTTGGAAAGCCTCAAGTCAAAGATCACTTATACAATTACCGCAATGAGAATTTCCATAGATATAAAAGTAATGTTTTAAATGGATCTCTCATATCAGGTCAGTTCAGTGAACTTATGTTCAAATAAGCACCGATACGTTTGTTTAAGTATCTTCCTACTTTAGTGTATGAGATTGACTATTTCCTTCATAAAGAAAACACACAACGTGTGCTAGTCTTTTCCATTATACTAATGTTCAGTCTTAGTAGAAAAATGATTAGGAACAATTTAAAGATAATACATAAATATAATATGAATCTCATAATTATAATCTCATTATAATTTCATTTGCAATGTATAATTATCATATGAATTTTATCATATACATTTAAGCATCCACAAGATAAAGAATGTCTTTAAATAATTGTCATTAAACTACAACTAAATCGATTAATTGTAGGGAATAAATTAACAATAAAATGATTTGATTTTTATTTAAAATATAATAGTATTTAATTAATGTATATTGTATCATTAAATAATATAAAATTGGTCATCTTTCATTTTGAGACGTGTCTCTTAGAGTCGCAGTCGCAGTAACAGACACAGACGCAGCTGAATCTCTGGATTTCCTGTCAACCTTCAGGGATCTTTTTTATTAGTACTATTTTACTATTTATTTGTCGTCCTGCAATAATTGCTGTTTGTTTTTATCACTTTTGTGTCACGTTCCTGTCATTTTCTTCCGATAATCGTGTACGGTTTTAATGACCACAAAGTCGTCTTCACCGACATTCCTACGACATCGTAGAGGATACGACAAAAGAATTTGCTCTTTTATTTTTTTATTTGCTTAGAATAATGGTGGATTTACTTTAAGATTAACTATAGCAAGCTTGATTAACTAAATAGTATCTACAAGTGTAGTAAAGTCCTTTTCAGTAAAAAGAACATGATCAATAATGTTTGGCACTTAATCATGGTTTAATGATACTAATAGCCTTCCGTCTTTTGGTACATCAAAGAGGATAAATTAATCATTTATTTTGGTATAGTCTTTTATTTTTTCTGTACTTGAAAGGAAAAATGTAGTTAACATCTCTTTATTATCTAAATAATACTTGTTCTATCATTCAAGAATTATGTTTGTATACATTTCGGTATATTTTTGCAATATGCATGTATGATTTAATTCAAGCAAACATAAATATACACTATAATAACATAGCAATAAAAGGGATACAAAACTGGTTTATAGCAATTTGGATAAATTAATTTTAACTAGGGATGACAATAGGTCGACCTATGGGCTAGCCTCGTCAATTTTTTTAAAATTAAAAGTATAAAATAACGTCTTCTTTTTAATTAAGTTTGGGCTTGTCCAGGCTTAGGCCTACCCGAGGCTTAACTCTTCTAAGCAAAATAATAGTTGATTCTTGAGTTAGTCTGAGCATGGGTCGATCCATTGAAAACACTTGAATCTGAATCCATGAGATAGTCTATTGTCATCTCTAATATTAACTTACCCTTATTCTAATAGTCTCAATTTAAAATTTAATTATTTTTTAAATGAAATCTTTATAAAATATCTTTTTTAGTTCTAGGTGAAAAAGAATTTTACTACCGTTTTATTTTTCTAAAGAAAAAGAATTTTTCTTTCTTGTTTATATTAATGAATTTATACAATACACAAATATTTTGTAAATACTTTTGATTATTTGATCTCTTACTATTGACTAGTGATCAACTAATCCAATCTTGATAAAACACTCAACATTGATTTTAGATCGGTTGAGTTCTTATGAAATTAATTTTTAAAAACATTAAGTTATGTTTTTTGAACAATTTAAGTTTTTTAAAATTATAAAAACAATTAATTTAAATAAAAACTTACTTTAAAACTATCTCAATATTTTTAGAATTTTATTTTTAAATGAACAGATTTTTTAATCTAAAATAATTTTTTAATCATAAAATAAGATATATTATATCATAAATATAAATAATCATGCAATGATAAAATCTCAAATTCAAAATCAGTAAAATGAATAATGAACTAGAAATTCGATCATTGCATTGAGCCACTCCTTGGGATGTCTGCCAGGATCGTGTTGGCGGCCATAACAATTGGAACGCTCTTTTCATTCTCTTGCTTGTTATCTTAAATTGACTTAGGCTCGTAGATTACTCTAAATCTTCCTTTATTTGATGCCGGTACTTCTCGCACCAAATAGATATGTAGCTATGTTTTTGGTATTTTAATCACAACTATTATGACCTTGACCTATCTTTGTGGAATAGTCATTCGACAAAGATATAATTTACCACAAGTGGCCAGCTATTTGTTGATTTTCATTTTTTTAATTTGTTTCCTATAGTTTAAAAATTTACATTAACCACTTTAAATTATAATTTATTGTCACAAATAATATTGCCATTAATACCTAGTAAAAGTGACCAAAATATCGTTGACTTAGTGAACTAGAAACTTCTCTCGCCACCTTTAACACGACACTTTTATAAAAGATATTTAGAAAGGTAAATACACTTCATTCACATCAAGCATAAGATACATATATAGAGTTTAATGTTTATTTAAACTATAGGGTAAGTCTGAATAATGTCTATCTAAATTGTCAGATAAGAATCAATCAAGATGTACAATACGTAACAAACCAAATAATAATGGTTATAATAGATATGGACTCTAGTTATGCTTATCACCCTCTCCCAAGTTGAAATGGTCTTGCAAGACAAGCAACTTGTTCTTTAAACGATGAAAACGATGCTTTGATAACAATTTGGTTAAAACATTGACCACTTGATTGGTAGTTGCAATATAACGCAATTGAAGTTCTTTATTAGCAACTTTATCTCGCACATAATGAAATTCAATTTACAAATGTTTAGACCGTGTACGAAAAATAGTTGTAGTAGTGAGAAAAGCAGCACTTAAATTATCACACTACAAAATAAGAGAGGATGTTGAAGGAATACCAATTTCTTGCACAATCAATTGTAACTCTACTATAGCAGTAGTAACAATATGATACTTAGTTTCGATGAATGATTTGGCCACCATTCTTTATGTCCTTGATCCCCACGATATTAAATTATTACTAACATAAATAGTAAAGCCTATGGTACTCTTATGATCATCAACGTTGCCTCCCCAGTTGGAGTCACTGTAAGCCAAGATATGAAAAGAACTTAAGCATCTTAATAAAATTCCATGATCAATAATGCCAAGAAGATATCTAAGTATTCGTTTAAATGTTGTCCAGTGTTGATCAATAGGTGAATGGATGAGTTGAGAAACCTTTCTGACTGCATAACAAATATCAGGACGAGTTAAACAGAGGTATTGCAAGCCTCCAACTATACCTTGATAAAGAGTAGTGTCCGAAAAAGAAGTCCCATCATGAATACTCAATTTTACTTTATCACAAGTTGGTAACTATGAACTTGATACCTAGAATCAACCCTCTCCTTTGAAACAGACCTCGACCCAATTGAATGAAGACTGAGAGTACACTATACTTGCACTTAAGCTTATTGAAAAAAAAAAATAGAAGAGAAAAAGGTGAAATAGAAGAATCTAGAAAGTCGACAGAACACAAGAGAGAGAATAAAAGCTCAACAAAGAAATATGGTCTTTATATCAGTAATAATAATAAAAGAATAAATAAATTTACAATAAATTGAAATTTTAAATATTTGATTGATATAGTATATAATTGTATCTAGTATTATAAAATTAGATATAGTTTTAAATTATAATTATAATTTACCCAAAAATATATAATGACTTAATCCAAATTTATTTTAAATGATTACTAATCCAAAATTATTTTGAATGAGTACTAAATATCCTCTAAATTTTTATCACCAATTGAAATGTACCAAAGATATAATACTTAAGATTAGAGTTGTTCAAAATTATATTAGGTAATATTGAATGTTAAACTTGTTAACCCAAAAGTAGAGGATTATCATACAACAAGTCAACAGAAAGCAATCAAATATGATTGATGTTGCCAATAAAGTTTGTACACAAAAGTTAAGGTGATTTTTTTTCTTTTTCTTCATTTTTGAAATTACATTGACTAAACATGTCTAAGTTAACCAACTTATTGACTCCCATAAGTTAACTCACAAAAGTAAATAATTTAGATTTTAATAAATAATTTGAATAATTAGTGTTACATCTTAAGTCCAATTCTACCTATTAAGTATGTGACAAACTTTTATCCAATAATAAAGCCCAAATTGTTAAACTCCAATATCGAGCTATTGTTAATAATATATCTGTCAAAAATTATAATTTTTATTTAATATTTTGATGTAATTATTATTTACTATATGATGAATTTTAAGTACTTTGTATTGTTTTTAATTTATATTTGTATAATGATTAAATGATCTTTTTTCATATTACTTGTGGTTAGTATTATGAAATATGTGAAAAATAAT
>JAOQMM010000001.1:14995186-15020006 GCA_027563515.1 Erythroxylum platyclados
TCTAGTAGCAACTTTTTAAAGAATAAAACTATAGAGGCTTTTGATGTTTTTGAAGGGCTTGCCTATAAAGCTTTATTGGATAGGATATTAGTTATGAGTAATTGCCCTATTTGTAGTCAAATACTTTCTGATATTAATAAAGTTGATAATTTGGTATTACAAACTCAAGAAGAGATACAACACTTTACAAACTGATTAGAATATGTTTTATTTGCTAATTGTCCTCAACAAACAGTACAAATGATAAAAAAGTGACTTGATAAAGCCAAAGAAAAATATATTGGTTATACAGATATGCAGAAAGAAACACATCTTAGATTAGCTACTCATTATAAGGATCATTTAAATGGAGAATAAATATGTCAGAATAAAGTCCAAAGGATTACAATTAGATAATAATATGGTAGAAATTCAAAAAATGGTAGAACATTTTGGAAGTTTAATTTTAGTAAAAATGGATATGTTACAGAGACAAATAAACGAATTAAAAACAAAAATTAGATGATAAAAAAGAAATTTTTAATGGTAAGAAACCAATGGAAAAATAGATATTTGATTTAATTGGTCATATGAAGGTCCCTCCTCATAAATAATGGATACCTTTGTCCCAGGATCAGATTCTGATATAGAAGAATTAAATAAACAGATGGAAAAATTAAACCTAGAAACTTTAGTAAATATTAAACCTGATATACCTTTAAATCCTCATAACCAACCACTCATTTTTCATTCCATACCTATTAACTCCTTCCTAAACCCATCAACCAAGCACCCCCTAAGTCTAGTTCAATTGTGGCCTTACTTCACTGGTTATCATTTCTCCAAAATTTCATCTTTGAGTTGCTAAGGAACCTATTTAGTAAAGTAGGCATGAATTGAATGTTACTTAAAAGGGCAAACTCACTCCAATTATTAAAATATAGTGAAGATAGTTCACCATTCCCTACTATTCATTTTATTCTTCTTACTAGACTTCATCTTAGCTTGCATATTTAGGCCATAGACCATAAGGAAGTTAGTCTGGTCTTGATTTTCCGTATACTTCTTCCCTTTAAAATATACATGTGGGCGTATCTCACCTATGGGGATTTATTATCCTCTACTAGTCTCTATAATCTTTTATCCATAAATATTTTATTACTTAGATTAACTGGGGACAATCATTGTGAGGCTCCAAACTATACCCTAGTAGGAATATCTCATGTCCATGAAAGTATATGTAATGTGTGTTAACGAATATGAAAGTGAGTGCTTAGTACGGGACATAATTGGTATTAACGAAATTGTTTGGGGTAATTCGACAATTTGTGTTAATTGTGTTATGTATGCATAAATATAAATTAATCATGGGCTAAAATGCTAAATGAATTAAGATGGCATGCAATTACATGGAATAAAAAAAATGGTGTGGCCAAATTGTAATTAATGAAAATTGAAAAGTAGGAACCAATAGGAATTAGCCACTTGTCACTCTACACACCATAAGATTTACATACAAATATGAAAAGGATGAGATAAGGCTGGCCCTAACACTTAAAATTCAGAATTTTGAGCTGCTCTTTATATCAAAATTCACACTAAATTTGATCTCTAAAGGGGATTTTGAAAAAAAACACAAGAAATTGGTGTATTTGAAGTCTAAAGTAAGTTAATTTCATGTATTGATATGAAAATTAGGCCCTTTCTCACCTCCTCTTCATCTAGGGTTTTGTTATGTGTATTTAATTGTTGAAGATGAGTTTTGAATGGGTGTGTTATATGTAGAGGAGGAGAAGAACAAAGACAAAGGCAAAGGGAAGCAAATAGAGTGAACAAAAAGGGTTTTGATCACTCATTCAAGAGGTATGAGAATTTTTGATATGTTTGCTTTAATTTATAAGTGTGGAGCGAAGAGAATTAGTAAAAGAAGTTTTCCATAGGCAAATGAAATGTTTTTGATTCAATTGGATGGGTTTTTACTTTGCTCTCGCATGATAAGACCGAAGTTAGTTGATTTGGGATGTGTACCTAGCCAAATGGATAGGTTTAACTAAAGATGCTTCTGTAATTTGGTCATTTCTTAGCCTGTAGATCTCAAAATTGGATAATTATAATTGGAGATTAAACTAGAGACATAGGGCTAAAACTTTCATGAAGGAACTGAAATTTGATTCTGCCTCTAAGATTTTTGAATTGTGGATTGAAGTTGAGTTCTAATTGTTGTTCCTGTTTTAGAATAGTCTGTAGTGTTTTGGGTATAACTCCCGGAATACTTAACCAAATTGCATGAAATTTATGTCATTAAAAAATTAAGACACAAAGAAACATTTGTCTAAAAGATCATTTTGCCTAAAAACCCCACTTCCTAGGTCAAAATGGCCGTACAAAACAAAAATGGAAACTTGTTCCGAGAAAAGTTGAAAATTGGCCAAACATGGCTGCAAGTGTGATGGCGCAGCCGTGCATAAGACATTCTGCCCACAAAAAATGTCATTTTGAGACAAAGTGCACAGTAGTACATGCGCAGTCGTATATCACCCTATTTTAGCCCAAACATGAATTTTCCTTACCCGAACGCTACCGAACTCCATTGGACCCTTTTCGGATGTCAATGAAACTTAGCAAACTCATTTATAAGGGTAATATGAGACTCGTCATGTATGTAGTTTGTATATACGTTAATGATTTCATTTATGTATTTTTGAAAAGTAATATGACCATAAAGCATATTAAATAAAATTGGGCATGATAAACATTTTCAAATTATAATGCAAACAAAAGTGAATGTATGTTATGAATTTGTTACTCTATAATGTGATTTTGAAATGTAATTATAATGCTCTGATGATTAGTTTTAACCTGCCAAGTCTTAGTTGTAGGTAAAAAGGCATGTCTAGAAGAATCTACAATTGCTTATGTTCTGAGATATTACGATGTCTTCTATTTTAGAGACAATCATAAGTATCTTCTGTTCTGTTCCAATTACCCACGTCTGAAGAAATTAGCAGGCAATTTTGTATATGTTCTAATATTTGTTCTGTTTTGATGCAAAATTATATTCTGTATTATCTCTTAATGTCATATTCAAATATTGTTATGTGTATTAAGATATTTCATGACTTTTATTTTATAATGTATTTTTCATTACTTAAATGTCATGAATCATTTGCATGTGAATGTTGGGCGACTGCTGTGAGTAGTTGCCATCTTGCATCATTATTCCCCACTAAGCCATATGCTTAGCACAATGGTTTTTCCTCCGTGTAGGTCATGATAAACAAGGTTAAGGTTGGCCAAAGAAGGACGTGTAACATTTTGGAATATTTTGTATCTAAACATTGTGTTGTAATCATAAATATTATGAAGGAATTTTGTAGTAAATGTTTGCAAGACTTATGAAGATTTCAATATGTAAATGGCCTGTAATAACCGTAACTTATGATGAGATTTTCAATGTATAGATATGAAATGTATAATTTGTGACTTCTATAAAACACTTTGAAGTATGTAAGCAAGTCTGTTAACACAAGTAACTATATGAATTGTGATGTATGTTTGTCCTATCTCTGGGAATTGTTGGATTGTCTAGGTCTGTTTTGTTTGCATTCGTATATCCTCCTAATGGGTATTAGGAATTGTTGGATTGTCTAGGTCTGTTTTGTTTGCATTCGTATATCCTCCTAACGAGTATTAGGGTGTCAAAATTTGGAGGTATTAGAGAATGGTTTAGGTGATTTTGGCCTAACTAGAGCCTAAATATTGTTTATACATGCATATAAGAGTTTGTGTTTGGCCTAATGCGGTTTGTCCCACGTTTTGGTTCAAGATTAGTGTGGAAAAATCTAATGAGGTTGCTGAAAGTAATAATCCTGCGCGATCTCATCCATCTGTACCTAGACCCTCTAGGGTAAATAGAAATGAAAATAAAGCACCACCTCCAGCTCTGGAAGAAGTTTTATTAAAATTGTTGCAAGAAATGATGACACTACTACACTAAATGACTGCACCCAAGGATCCCATTAATCTGTTGCGAAAGCATGGAGTCGAAGAATTCGCTAGTACATCTCTGGATTAATCTAAAAAAACTAAGTTCTAGTTAGAAAAGGTAAAAAGAGTGCTGGATGAAATTAGATGCCCACTTGAACAGCTGGTGCACTATGCTATCTCCCTTCTTCAAGGAGTGACCTATGAATGATGGAAATTTGTTCTAAGATATCCCCACCTGCTTAAACCTCTGACCTGGGATTTCTGTTCCCAGGAGTTTAAAGAGAAATATGTTACGGAAGCCTATAAAAATGAAAGGTGGAAACAGTTCTTGAGTCTAAAACAAAGAAATCTATCTGTTGTGGAGTATGAAAGAGAATTCAATCGACTCAGTAAATATGCACCTGAACTTTTGCTTATTGAGGATTTCCGGTGTCGTTAGTTTGAAGACGGCTTGAATGACTCAATTAAAGAGCATATTGCAACTTCATTCTTTTACAGCAACTAAATTATCATCAGCTGGTTCAAGCTGCTCTCAAAATAAAGAAGCAAGAGATAGCTAAGAGAGAAATCTCAGCGAAGAGGTTTTGCTAGAGGAGGCCAATCCTCGGGTAAGAGAAGTCGTGAAGGTGCTTCCACTATACAGGAATCCATCCAAAAATCTGCAGCTAGAGGAAGGCGACAAGACTTTCTCCCATCTGCTGATTCTAGTAGGGGCTCCTCTGTGGGTCGAAGCTCTGGTGCACTGAAAAGTCCTCATTGCTCCATATACCATTGGGATCTTTATAGGAGGACTATGGGTGCATGTTTCCGATGTGGCAGCACTGATCATTTTGTAGCAAATTGTCCTGTGAATTCAATCTCAGGTGTCACAAGCTAGTAAAGAAACTTTTAATGTACCTTATGTTGCAGAATTTCCTGATAAAAAGATGCCTATAGATTGACGATATTCATGTAACTGGTACTCTAGGTAGTAATGTGTTGGTAAATAGGGTCTATCAAAACTATCTTATTTTTATCGAAGGTTGTGAGTTTGTAGTGGATCTAATCAAATTGTCTTTTTATGAATTCAATTTGATTTTAGGTATGGATTGATTGTCCAAGCATCGAGCAGTTGTTAATTATAGAGCTAAGACTATTGTGCTTAAAAAGCCCGATAAAACTAAAATAAGATTGTGTGGCATCCACACTAGTTCTTTGACTAGTATGATATCTACTATGCAAGCCTGAAGGTTTCTTAGGAAGGGGTGTGAAGCTTATTTGACTTTTGTACTTGATTCTAAGAGAGAAACTATAAAATTGCAAGACATTCCGGTGGTGAAAGAATTTTCGGATGTTTTTCCTAAAGAATTACATGGACTTCCTCTCGAAAGGGAAGTGGAGCTATCTATTGAGATTATGCCTAGCATTACTCCTATATCCAAAGCACCATACAGGATAACTCCTACTAAATTAAAGGAATTGAAAGTTCAATTACAGGAGCTACTAGATAAGGGATTTATTCGATCCAATGTCTCACCTCGGAGAGCACTGATTCTATTTATTAAGAAGAAAGATGGTACTCTCCGAATGTGCATTCATTATAGGCAATTGAAAAAGGCTATGGTGAAGAGTAAGTATCCGTTACCAATGATAGAAGATCTGTTTGATCAGTTAAAAAGGTGTAAGGTATCAGGGCATTATCATCTTCGGGTAAAGGATTTAGATGTTCCGAAAACTGCATCCAGGACCCGGTATGGACACTATAAATTCCTAGTGATGCCATTTGGGCTAACTAATGCGTCAGTTGCATTCATGGATTTGATGAATAGGGTGTTTAGGCCCTATTTAGACGAGTTTGTTGTGGTATTCATTGATGATATCCTAGTATATTATAAGAATGAGCAAGACCATCCTCAGCATCTATGAATTGTGTTACAAACTCTACGGGAAAAATAGTTATGTCAAGCTAAGCAAGTGTGATTTCTGGCTTAAGAAAGCATCTTTTCTGGGACATGTTGTCTCATCTCAAGATAGAGTTGATCCTGGTAAGATTGAAGCAATTATTAACTGGAAGCTGCCACGGAATATGACTGAATTGAGAAGTTTTTTGGGTTTGGTCGATTACTATCGTCAGTTTGTAGAGGGTTTTTGGTGATATCATCTCCTTTGACTAAACTACTATGAAAAGGAGTGAAATTTGAATGGTCAGCTAGATGTCAAGTTAGCTTTGATTAGCTAAAAAGAATGCTTATTGAAGCTCCTATATTGGCTCAACCCACTTCTGGTAAAGAATATATTATGTTTAGTGATGCATCTAGAAATGGTTTGGGTTGTGTTCTGATGCAGGATGGTATAATGGTTGCATATGTCTCTAGGCAACTGAAGCCACACGAATAGAACTATCCTACATATGATCTTAAATTTTTACTAGTAGTGTTTGCTTTGAAAATTTGGCGACACTACTTATATGGTAAAAAGTGCAGGATTTTCACTGATCATAAAGTCTAAAATACCTACTTACTCACAAAGAACTTAATCTGAGACAACGGCGATAGTTGAAATAGTTTAAAGATTATGATTGTATTATGAACTATCATCCTAGTAAGGCTAATGTGGTGGCTGATGCTTTAAGTAGGAAGACCATTTCAGCATTGTCAGTGCAGCAAGGTGAGTGGAGAATTGCATCTGACAGGGCTTTAATAGCTCAATTAAAAGCTAGGCCTAATTTGAGATAAGAGATCATTGATGCTCAAAAAGTTGATAATAAGTTGCAACAACCTATCTTCGCAACTCAAGAAGGTAAACAACCTAACTTTTCTGTGAAAGGAGATGGTGATATCTATTACAAAGATCACCAGGTTCCATCTGGTTTGTTAAATTATATTCTGATTTCTCAATGGAAATGGGATAACAATATCATGAATTTTGTGACTGGGCTTCCTCTCACTCAAAGAAAGCATGATGTTGTATGGATGATTGTGGATAAGTTCACCAAATCTGCTCATTTTATACCCGTTCGTCCTGACTATCCGATAGATAAGCTGGCAAATATATATGTAAATGAGATAGTGAACTTGCATGGGGCACCATTGTCTATTATTTCTGATCGTGATCCTCGATTTACTTCAAGATTCTAGAAAAGTCTACAAACAACTATGGGCACCCAACTCAGTTTTAGTACCGCTTTCCACCCCCAAATAAATGGACAATCTGAATGGGTTATTTAGTTATTGCATTTCCATGAATGTCTTCAAGTAGTAGAGAAGAAATACAAGAGGCTAGATAGTTGGACAAATAAAGCTCTTTCATATGGAGGCATATTTAATGATTAAAAAATCAACCAGTTTGACCGGTTTAACTGTAACAACCTTGAATCGGTTGACATTTTGGTTCTGTTTTTAATGTTTTGGTTTGATTTACTTTAATAACACATATTATTAAAAATTGATCAAATTATTAATTTATTAATCAATTTTGTAAATTAATTAATTTTTATATATCAAATTAATCAATTATTTTTCATTTAACGGTCTCTTTTTTCAATTAGACTTTAAATTTTTAGATGAGTAAGGACATTCTCCTTTAATCATATTTAAAAAATTTTAATTTTATTCAATCATTAACTGATTTTATGATGGTATACTACCGACTAAACCTTTTAAACCTTAAATCTCTTATTTTTTTAGTTTAACTTCTGGTTTAGTTTTTGTAATTGATCCAAACTATCCTGAACTCTATAGACAACTACTGAACCTCACACATTTCCTAAGAGCTCACACATTTCTTTCCAAATAGTTAATTGAAATCTTGGAAAGGATCATAAGGAGATTTCTATAGGGAAACAATAATGGGGAGGATTAAAAGCCACGGTTAGCTAAAAAGAAGTGTGTAAACCAATTGATGAAGGGGTTTTAGGCATAACCCCAATAAACATAAGAAACAAAGTACTACCAAGGAAGCAATTATGGAGGTACTAGTGTATATAAAAGACTACCTTTGGATAAAGTGGATGTCCAACTATTTCTTGAAAGGGAAAAGCTTACAGGGGCTGGTTAATAAACTAAGCTACTCATATTTTTTAAACCAACTGCTTAAGATAAAGGCCTACTTTGAATAGATATTAGTTGCAAGGTGGGAAAAACAGAAAAAGCCTCGTTATGGTTCAATAATTGAGGAAGAGGAGGATCCCTTAATTGAATGGCAATTCAGGCTTTGATAAACATCCCTAAGGAAGCCAAGGAAAACAAATAGATAAATGAGGGTTAATGTGATAACTACCTAAGAGGGATGACACAATTGCTCCCTCAATATTCCCTAAATACTAACCAAGTGAATCAATATTAATGGAATAATTGTGCTAGTGGGAATTTCAGTAACGAAGCTTGTAAGAATTGGATTAGGCCTAGGAGACATAAAGGTCAAAAGGACCAAGCTAATACGGAAAGGATGCCTTATGCCAAGAACCTCCTTCTTACTATAGATGGCACTGAGAAACAATCTCCTTACTTTGCCTAATACTTGCCCTCTATGTAAAGAAGGCTTGGACTAAATTACATACTTAATTCTTTTAATATGAGTTTTCATCAAGAGTGTTGAATCATGCCACAGATCTCTGC
The DNA here is from genome assembly GCA_027563515.1 of Erythroxylum platyclados. Taxonomy (NCBI): domain Eukaryota; kingdom Viridiplantae; phylum Streptophyta; class Magnoliopsida; order Malpighiales; family Erythroxylaceae; genus Erythroxylum; species Erythroxylum platyclados. The sequence goes on from JAOQMM010000001.1 coordinate 15,003,748, forward strand.
CATTAGCAATGTACCCAAATAAACTCCCAGAGAAAATTCAACTCATAGAAGAGGACAAGTGTGAAATTAGGGGCGACACAGTAGCATACATGATTAGTGTTGGAATATGTTTACAAGAGCTGTAGATGGAAAGAAATAATAGAAGCTTCAATAAAAATGAGAACTCGATGAATGTAGTAATGGGAAAACTACCTATAGAATAAGGGAACAACTTATTCTAAACAAAGAGGCCAAGTACTGTAACATTAGGTCAGCAAGAACTTGAGATATCTAGCACAATCCATTGGCAACACTCAAATAGACATTCGAATCCAAACTATAACTATGGTTCTCATGCATACTAAGACTAAAACTATGCAAAATGAAGGGTAAAGTAACTCACCTGATGTTTATTCAAAGCAAAAGTAAGCTCGTGTAGCTGCAAGAGAAAAGTTAAGCATGGAAGTACAACCATGGGAATAAAATCATAAAACAAAATGTGATTAGATGTCTAGCTTTTGCTTTTGTTTTTAATACACATCTTCATCTTTAACTTCCAAAAAACAATGTGATTAGTTGATATGCAAAAAGTCAACACGTGTCAAATGGAAATTTCAAAATGTGAGGAAGCTTAGTACTTGTTCTGTAATGGTGGAGTATGGAGAGTACTTTTGGAGCTTCCATGGAGGATCCATGAGTAACTTAGAGATCACCCCTTAAACAAGCAGATGAATGGTGGTAAGCAAAAAACCAAGTCAGGAAGGATGGAGGTCAAAACTAGGACAGTATGAAACTTAAAAAAGCTAAAACATGTTTGGGATAACATACATGCAAAAAAAGGGTAGAGGAGTCATATCATGGCAATAATGTCTTATCCATCCAAGTGGTAAAATAGAGCTAAAATTTTAAGAATGTTGAAGATTGCCCTATATGGTGATGTTGGATTTTGCTCTAAATTAATCTCCTTTGTACATTTCTCAAATTCTAATGATATATTTACTTTCTCAAAAGAACTCCGAACATAGTAAAGAAACTTGTGGTTCCAATATTCTGTTTTTTATGAATTGAATCAATTAAGGACTGAATTTCTATAGGTGATTCTTTTGATTGAAATGAGTACTCTCAAGTACTTAAAGGGAAATTCGAGGTGCTTGAGCCTTAATAAATTATAGAGATGAGCTGTTGAATCTAAAGAATTTGCCTATATGTAGAGTTTGCTTTTGTTATAATTGTTAAAGAGCCTGATAGCCTATTAAAAGTTTTCATAGTGTCCATCGAAGTTCTAACTAAACCAATTAGAATTACTTAATAAAAGGTGATCTTCTGCAAATGAAAGGTTGAACAACTTTTAACTTCTTTCACTTGTGACGATTCTTAACCAATTTTAATTTAAAATAGGCTTGGAAAAGGAAAATTGGGTTTTTGGAAACAACACTGTTTTAATACTTTTATAAAGTCCTCTCTCTCTCACTCTCTCTAACTCTGCCCCTTATTAAGCAAAATAAGCACAGCATATAAAAGGAAAATTATCATATTTTTAATTAATTTTAAATTTGAGTTTTAGGTCTGGATCTCTTTATTCAAGCTAATTACCTTATTTAATTTTGAAAAGAAACATTTGAGTTGTAGTAATCTTAAACTAAGGCTTATGGGATTACATTTCCTAACATACATTTTAGAAAAACATTATCTATATTAACTAAACCCAAATAAAGGTATATACAAAAATTCATGATTTTAACTCATAGAAACAAACAATACGAGCTTTTAAACCGACCGATCAACTATTTGGAGTTTTCACTTAGATTAAGATGAAATGGTTTGAGCTATTGAATGTTTTGGAAGTCCCCTAACCAACTTTAAAAGAACACAAGCCCAATTAGGGATAAAGTCAAATAGGCTAAGCAAATATAGGAAATTAAAGTATTGTAAGGCATAATTCATTTTTCAATTTAGACAAGTATTTTTTTATAGGTGTATCGAAAATAACCTCTCTAATAGTTAGAGGTAAAACTACGTACTACTAGATCTACTCAATCCCTACATCTCAATGGAATTTTTATTAAGACGTTATTGTTGTTATTGTATAGAACCAACTGTAAAGAACCTAATACATTCTCTAATAACTCTCCATGGCTAAGTCAAGGCTATACTTCCTGCGCATTGTCCATTAATCAACGAGCTAAATACAACATAATTAAGAACAAGGTCTCTCTCACGCATTTCATCAAACAACCAAATTGCATTATCCAACCTACCTTCTTTGAACACCCTATTAATCAAAACATTATAAGTGAAAACATCAGAGACAACTTTGTCATCCTCCATAGTCATCTTCAACCTAAAACCCTTCTCTAAATTCCCTAACTTACGGTATCCGCTGGTATGCCTTGCGTCATAATTTCGTCGAATTCATCTGTGCTTCTCTAATTTTGCCATCCTTAAAAAATTTATGCATCAAAATTAGAAATTATAGCTATCAGATGGATACCTATAATCCAAAATCTCAAAGTATAAACCCCAAGTCACAGTAGGCAAGCTTGTTTAGTAACATTAATCATCGTATTGGGAAAAAGCCTCAGAGCAAACTGAGGTATTGCTAGATTATGTTATCTAGCTAATCTAAAGCAATGAATGCCATCGTGCGAATCCCAGTTCTATATAGCAATTTATTGAAGCATCAAACATAAAATTGGAAGAGGAACGGGTACCTTTAGTTTGGAGCATTAAGGGAAAAAAAAAAAAACCAAGGAAATAGAGTCTTTACCTGTGGGAGTGACAATGTAAGTAACGAGAGGACGAGGTTAACAAGGTGATGGCCCTCAAACTTAAAGCGGAGAACAGAGAGAGATGTTTGATGATTGGCTTCTTTGTTCATTCGCAAGCGATGAATGAGGTGAAAGTAGTGTGTTGATGGCGCCTAACAGACAGCTGAATTCCTCTCCTATTTTATGTTCAACAAGATGTTCCTTGGATAATGTCGTGGTTTCTTGCTTCTTTGACAATCTCCAGTGATACCCAAATCACATAGGTGATGCTTTACATCGTAGGAACCCCGCAATCATGATGGAGTTATTTTGATGGATTTAGGATTTCTATAAGATAAATGGTTTTGATGCCAAGTCGTTGAGAGAGTCCTGAAATAAATAAGAAGAAAAGGAAAGGCTCTTTTGGATTTTCATCAGTTGATGATCGGTAATTAGCATTTGATGGCTATAGTGTGACGGAGTTAATGGGTGAAGACTTACAAAGAATCAAGAAGGAAGAGAACCTGGTAACGGCTTGCCTCTCATTCTCAAGTTCAGGGTTTATTCAGGACCGAGGCCTTTGTTCCCTTTCACTCAATCCCTATATCTAAAGGTTGATAACTTGATATACTTTCAGCCAATCTTCTTTCTTTTCCCAGTATATATGTAGCTAATTTCTCCTTTTTTTCTAATTTTAAATTCCTGAACTATGTCTTTTCCATCCCACATAACTGAACCATTCAAATGCCCTTGCTATTCCTCTTCATATTTTTACCAAAATTTTTAAATTTATAAAAAGTCCTAATAAGCCTACATGACCAAAATTAAAATAAAGAATGTATTAAAACTTCAATTAAAGGAAATTAGTTATTAATAAAATTTTATTACAGATAAATATCAAAAATTAGAATCTGATTAATATGAAATTAAAACTAAAATGATGAAAATTGATGCTAAGTAAATACGATAAAAAATAACTAGATGCAATTAAGATAAATAGAGAAAAACCATATATGGGAACATTTAAATTGAATTTGATAGGATAAAATTAAATGGTTAGAGACAATTAAGCATCAAAAGTTGGCAATCTTTAACGCATTCTATTAAAATAATAGGTGTAAAGGCAATTGATTCTTAATTTAATCCATCATTTTCATCTAGATGAATCATAAATGAAATGAACGACCCAAAGATAAACAGGCAAAAAGATCAAACGAAATTGGTGATTCCAAAGGACTTAAAGCAAACTTAAAACCCATAAAGAAATTTAGATTTTGATCTTGAAATTAAAAGATCAATAATACAAATTAAAGAAAAGTCTAGAGAGATATCTATGATACAAATTAAAATTTTTAAATGAAAGGCTATAGGGGTATCTAGGCATTTAAAAATGTCTTGAGAAACCTATAAAGATATTTTGGTTTTAATTGATAATTTGAGCCCGGTAGAAGTTTCTAGGTATCTAATCATCAATTTAGAGAGCAAAAGTTTTAATGAAATTTTGATAAGAGACCTAGAGAGATATGTAAATATTTAACTATGAACCTAAAGAGGTATCTAATGATTGAACTTCAAGTTTTGACCTAAAGAGTTCGGTTGAGACTTAAGAAGGAAATGAATAAGGGATTATTGATGATAAGGTGTGACATTGTTTAAGTCGTCGACTTAGTCAATCTTTGAAGAAGCCATCTTACTATTAAATCGACCCTTAAATTGGATCATAATGGATGATCATAAACTCTCATGTGTATGAGAATTATTAAGACCTTACAAGTTGATTGTATAGTGGGTCTTTTCAAAGCTTTTCTTCCCTTACAAAAAAGGGGATATCTTCATTATCTATATAAGATTTTCATTCAAATTTGTTTATGAGATTTGATTTTCTTAGGCTTTCTTTTTTTTCTTTAAGTTAAAGAAAATTGAATTAATTTTCCTTCTGGGGAACAAACCAAGTGTTATGCCTTACAAATATACAAAATGCCTCCAACAATAAGAGAGCTCAAATAAGTTCTTTAATTTCTAGCATATTTAGGATAGAAACATTAGTATGCAGGCACCTAATAGGCTCAATTAGAGATAAGAATTTGGATCATTCAGGTATTAAGAATGTTCGGGATTGCTAAGCCAGCTTCTAACTACTCTATAGCATCTTAAACTAGGGGCAAAAAGCTTTTCATTTATGCTAAAGTTAGCACTATATTGGTTTAAAATCCTATTCTCTAAATGTTCAATTTTTCAACTGAATTTTGACTAATCTTTAGTATAAAGATCCTTACTAAAATCGCTTCCCTAATTCGAAATATTGTATCCCTCATGAAAGAGTATGAGTCCTTACTTTTATTAAAGAAAACTTTTTCGTTTCTCTCTGTCCAAACTATATGGACTATACAACTGCAACTGAAAGCAACTCCAAGCATATAGGTGGTATCCTTAGTCTTAAGGTTAAGTCTAATAGCCTATATGATAATTTGCCTTTAGTTGTTGGCATCATATTGTAGGTTGCAAATTATTTGCATCAGTAACCATGTGCTCTTGACAAATTTGCAATTAAAGAGCAAAAGATAAAGATTCTCAAGGAGACTATTATATAGGAGGCAATCTTGTTTGCTAAAGGCTATAGTGCTAAAGCATTCTCTGGTTATTAATCATAGGATAAGGAAGCTTTATATAAGTTAGAATAAGACCACATCAGGTTAGTTGAAGCCTCTTTAAGATTAAATTCCCCAAAGATTTCATCATAAGAATTATTACTAAAGGTGCCTGAATTATGTTTAAACCAAATGATCCTGACTTCTTTACATGAAATAGGATGATAGTTGAGCATACAATTTATGGCAATGGAATATATCCCTAATTGGTGTTGAAACCATATCTATAAGTTATTGTTTATTAAGAGATATACCATGAGGAAGTTGAAATTCAATACATCATAACTTTTTGCATTTGTAAAAGGGTACGGAGGCCTAAAAGGTGCCAGAAATCATGTCATAGCTAAGTGTTCTCACCATTCCTAATAATGCGCTTTATATTACAACTAGTTTATCCATTAACTTGATTATTTGGAGTAGGGATCGTATGGTGTTGGCATGGACTTTCCACCATTTTATCCATTTATGTACTATGTATGAACCCATTTCACTCATAAATACTTGTGATCAATAAGAAGTTTTAGTTTTACACACCTCTATCCACTTAACTTTTTAGCTTTACTATTTTTGTTTAGGCTCTCACTCTAAAGATAGCTCTTTAAAAACCTTTCAATATCCTTAGTGACCTTAGTGGGAAGGAATAGATGGTCACACCAATGAACCTACAAGCTAAAAAGGAAATATTTGGTTATTTAAAGTCTTCCTACCAGTGATAGGAATTAACTAAAATGACTTTCTCACACTATCATTTCCTCAATACCAATCATATGTCTTAGAAAGAAAATAATATAACAAAGAACATTAGGCTAACTAGTAGTTCTAAAGATATTTGAAGCATGTATCATTTGAATGTATACACATGTTACTAACATGGAGTCAAGCAATCATTGAATTGTAAGTATATATGAATAAACATTCATAAGGAATTTAAAAGCAGTTAAGAAAATATCCAAGCATTTTCTAATCGATTACCATCCACAACATTCAAAATTAACAACTAAATAACATAGTCATTCATTCAAGAAAAGCATTCAAAAGTTAATACAAGTCATATTTAACTAAATTATTCAAATTTGTGAATGATCCACATCATTAAACACCTATGTTATGAACTTAGTAACAAGCAAGCATATAACGAATAAGAGAAGGAAGCAAATATCAAAGGAGGAACATAACTAATTACTCCTAGGCTCTTCCTTTTTGAACTTTATACAAACAACTAAAGTTAAGTCTTTATGTAAGGAGTTTTTTTAGAAATTAAAAGAATATATGGTGCGTTCTACTTAACACTACCTAAATGTGTCACCCGTATGTATACGAGGTTGCCATAGTATAAGATAGATGCCCCAAGGTCATCTCACAAGAAAGTTGTTAATTGTAATAACTTGATTAAAAACAAGAAATTAAAGAATCGAATTCAAGAAGGTATAGAGGTTGTGAAATTATGAAATTAAACAAAGGGAATGAATTGCACGGAATTGATATAAACCTTTCAAAGATAACTTAGGATTTGCACTATAATCCAAATCAAGCCTAAATTCTTAAACTTCCCATTAATATAATCTACAGCTTTATTCTCTCTTCAATCAAATTAGCAACTATCAATTTTAATAGTTCTCACATTTATAAACTGATAATTACCAACTGTTTGAAGTTACGAATTAGACAATCCCTAGACTTTATATTTCTAATTCATTCTTAGGGTAATTGATTGTTTAATTCCAATATCAAGATTCATCTTTCGATTCTTCACTCAATATCTTAAGAATAATAGGTGGCCAATCTATTAACCTAGCATTCAACACAACACAATCAATCCAGGCAAGATATGTATTAATGTGAATTATCGAATCAAGACATTCAATTAAATCTAAATGCAAATCCTAGGCAAGAATAATTTATCTCATCATCAAAATGAAAATAATACTCATATCAATTGAATTCAAACCAGTAAATTCCATTATATCAAGAAGAAATTGAAACAAGAAAAATATGAAATCAAACTAAAAGAATAAAGAACAAAAGAACCCTTGAATGATGACTAGAAGTGAAATGACAAAACTAAATTGATTTTCCCTAAGTTGTTCACAAAGTTCAGTGTTTTAAAGAAAAAGTGAATCAAAAAGAATGAAGAAATCTCTCATATCCCATGTCTTCCTATGTCTGCTCTCCTAAACTGCGTCTGGAACTCTATTTCCATCCTGATACTTCTCCCCTCTTTCTGACCTCGATGTCTTCCTATTTAGGTCATGATCTCTTCACATAAATTGTGGCTTCAGCTTTCCATCAGACCCTCTTTTGCTTAAAACAAAGCCCAGTAGCTAAAGTTATAGGCCAAAACCAAGGGAGGGTCAGACCGGGCTAGGACAGTTTTTTTATATCTCATTCTTAGCCTTTTTAGCTCCTCAAAACATCACTTTTGGGCCTCAAGTTTTTCAAAGGAATTATGGACTAGGATGTTAGCTTGAATTTGATTTTTTAAATCACCTCATTTGGAACTCATAAGCCTTAGATATGTCCATGTAAAGCTCTAGTGGTTAGGCTGCCAATTCTACAGAAATAAGTTTTACTTTGAACAAACGATTGCTGGTATAAACGAATTTGCATAGCTACAAATCTGGGCTTCCTTAAAATCTTGAGATGCCCTTTAAATATTCTTTGAAGACCACGTTTAGATTCAAACTCTCCATCTATGTTAAAAACAGTGAATAGCTACAATGCTCAAATTGTCGATATGGTCATGTTGCCAAGTCGTGTCTTGGTTTGTCTTTTGTTCTTTCAATTATGTTCTCCAAGAACAAGGCACGACCAACTTTAGTCCAATTGGCCATGTACTTTATCTATCTCTAAGCTTTTTAAAATCTTCTCCTTAAGTCCTTAAAGCTTAACCTAAACACAAAAACTAAACAATAATCTTGAACAAATAGATCAAAAAAGACTAAAAATTGAACAAAAAATATCTGAAACCTAACACAAAATGCATTATAACAACTACCCCACACTTAATGCTTTGCTTGTCCCCAAGAAAAGCTAAAGGAAAACAAAGCAAACAAGAAATAATTTCATCAAGTTAAAAAATTATCAAATAAAATCAAGATAAACCTTTTAATAATTTCCATAATTATTCTCAATTCAAACAAAACTTATACTAACGCAATCCAATAGCCCTTCCATATATACCCAAAAATGTAACTTTCTCACAACATCTCTCAAGTGTTTGATCACCGAAGTTTTTACACTCTTTACATTCAATGAAAGTATATCTCTATAAGCTTGCTTATTAATCAAATCTCCATCACTTAACCACAATCAAGCACCAATTAGAAGGTTTTTTCATTTGATTGTAATAGGGCTAGGGTAAAGGTATGTCATTTGGAAAAGTGAGTTACTCGTTAAGTACAAGGGCAATTCTAAGAATCAAGCAATTAAGCATAACTACTACTTCACAAATTCCCAACATAATTTTCTTTCAAACATCTCCACCCTTTTATTATAGTACCCTTTAATTTGAAGATTAGGTCCCTCTTATATTATTTTCTTTCTTGTTTTTATTTATTCTTTTTTAAAAACATTATTGCAAAAACCACGACTAGGCTCATTATCACCTGGCCGTGTGGAACGACAACTTTCTTTTCTTTGATAATTTTTTTAACAAGAAAAGACTCACAATTGTAACAAAGGTACTCTATTCAAAAGAAATTTCAACCCCAAACAACATGGATAACCAAATTAACCCCACACTTTAATTCGCACAATGACACAATCACTAAATTCCTCAAATGCTTTTATTTCTAATGGATGGTCAAACAAGTTGAGAGAAAAATGATAAAATGGTTTATGGCTCATAATATTGTGTAAAAGAAAGAACATGCGAAAAAGGCTTAAAATTGGCTCACTAAAGATGTATAAAAGGTTGTCCTTTTAAGATAAGTGGTTAAACCTAGTTGTCTCAATAATTTTGATGCTCAATCGTAATTTTCATATGATCTTGAAATGCATACCTAAACAAGTTCTTGCAATATAACAATCAAGAATGTTCACTCAAAAGAATAACCATTTGAAATTCAATTTTAAAGGCTCAAATTCTCACCGATTGTTTAAGGTAATGCAAAAGAATGATCATCCAAATTGACAATTAGTACTCATTCCATTCAATTCTTAAAGAGAATAGTAATTCATATTATCAATTGTTAAAGACATGGTAGTCCAAAAGTAACTTTTATTGGATACAAAAAGTGACAACTTAATTTTAGAAATTAGACCTATAGAGATAAAAGTGAAAGCTGCTAACCTATTCCAATTTCAAGTGCATAGATGATGCACTAAAAGTTATAAAGTATTGAAGATACCAGTTATTCTATAGATGAGTTGATATTTAAGTTCAAGGTTATATGGATATTAACTTTAGAAGTAAATCCTAATTAAGGTGTATTTTACTCAGAACAATATTATTTTGAGATTGAAAAGGCTTCAATATAGCATAAATTCCTAATTTAGCCATAATATATTTTTCATTTAGTGGAAATGATTATTTGGATTAATTTGATATAATTTCTTGCATTATTCAAACAGTTTCTTGTATTATTCAAACAGTAATGTACTGTAGAATATTAGAGTCATTGGACATGTAAAAGGAGCTAAGGTCTCATAAAAATTCAAGTATATATTTTGGAAGTTCCTTGTAATTATGATACTAATTAAGATAGAAGTTGCAAGATTTAAACAAATACCCACTATAGATAATTTTGTAAAATTTTCTCATTAAACCATTATCCCATCAATAGTATAATCATTATATAGTGATATTGGAGAATGCTTCACTAATCTTGATTAGTGTTGATTTAGGAAATCTTTGGCTAAGATGAAATGATAGTTTGAAATATTTTTCAAATGTCATTAATAAAATTAATTATTAATGATAGAGAACTAACATAATTGGATTCAAATAGAGTAATCATTAATTCTATATTCTATGTCTAATCATAACATTATGTAATGAAATGATTGAATTAAAAAAAACATGCACATAACGATTAGTAAAAATCGCTTTCACATTACTAATATTTGGTGGATCATGATAAGCTGATAGACGCCAATCTTGATTTATAAATACAAATTATTTAATTAGACAATTAGAGATAAATTAAAGAATTTTAATTTAGCTAATCATAAATATGATTTAAAGTTATAATTTATATATATTATCATCATATTTAGGAACTTAATAAATTATATACAAAAAATAATTGAAGAGAGAAAAGGTATTTCAATCAATTTATACTTAATTGTAAAGTTTGAGAAACTTTAAGATCAAATATGATATTTTTAATTAATAAGACGTTATTTGAGTCTTATTTGCGTCTAATTAGCATTTAATTATAATTATAACTAAAGTTTAATTGAAGTTAGAGGTTTATTTCAATTAAATTATTAAAAGATACAAACCCTATTATAAATAAACTTAGACTTTAAAGGAGCTAACATTTTTTGTTTGACTCTCTTTACATCACTTGTAAAGTTCTTTTAACATGCTCTGTAAATATAGTGTTCGTGATGAATCAGTTTCAAAAATGGTTCAAGGTAAACAATAAAAAGGATTAACTTATACAATGAGGTACAAATTTATGATTAATGTTTTATTGTGTTGATGCATTAATTATATTATAGAATTTAAGTGACTTTGACTTTTAAAAAATTAAAGGCAAAAGGGACAATTTAGACCTTAAGTTTTACACCAATCAACAAATTTAACCATAAAGTTTTAGAGTGTATAAATAAAACTCTAACATTTAGAAAGCGTTTAAATATAACTCCAAAAATACATTGCAAGTAGAGTTTTGCTTTGGACCAGCAAAGCTTATGAGCAGTAGTGTCATAGGCTATGGCAGCTGTGTCGAGCTAGAGATGAGCCCCTCATTTTGGTTCTCTGATCTCAGTGACCCATTTACCCCAAGTCCACTGACGAACACCTTTGTAAGTGCAGAGAGCATTATCAGGACCTCCCTTACCTTGCATGCAACCCTTCTTGGACCTAGCTTGTGCAGTTTTTTAATATGTTTTTTCTCTCCAAAACTACTCATTACTGCTTTTACGATACGATAAGCTCATGTTTTTATAGAAGAAGGAAAGATGATAAGGTAGTGTTAGAACACACATCAACTTAGACATCAGGAGCTGGAAATTCCTGCACTTGCATCGATCATCACTTATCAACCTCTCTCGACACAGTGAATCAAAGTGTTTGTTGGGGTCTTCCTAGTTTTAGATTCGAAGTACTTGGCATTTTATAAGGTTTCTATTTATATAATATATATTACTACTGTGGTACGACTGATGTGCCGCAACCAAGTCGCATAAACAAAGGAAACTACGTTACTAATGAACATGTAATGAAATTGAACCCATCAGTTGGTTTGATTCACTAACTAATTTCGAAGATTTACTTCATTCGCACGTTGTACAGTGATTTAAAATGAAAGACAACAGTATATATACACATTACACCTACAAAAATATGTACAGTGACCATGTAATCAAATTCCATGGAGATATTTAATGCAAAATATGGCAATTAAAGGCAGTTTACACAGAGGATCATAGTAAGAGCCAAATCATTTTGAATAGACATAGTTGCAATTCAGAACTTTCCACCTCTAAAGCAATAACTGAGCAATGAAAGTTAAGTTGTGAGTTCACTATTCCTTATGGTGTCTTTAATTGTCACTCCAATGATCCTTTTCTGTATTTTTGTTTCTCAAAATCTTATAGATGAATTCCTAGACCCCGTTGGCAACCTTGCTACAGCTGCTTGGGTGGTCTTCACATTATATGTAAGTTGTTCCTCTTTTTCTAACCTAGAAATGTCTTACAGCATTATTGGTGTTAGTCCAAAGAAGATGTTAATATCCAATGAAGTGAGATATTTAGTAAAACATTAACTACAAGGTACTAAGCTTAAATTGCTTTATGATTCTTTGTATTATCTATGCAAATGGTTCAAGGCAGAAATGAACTCTTTTTCTGGCTCATTTTCCAATAGCAAAAATTTTGGATGTGGCAAAATGATTTGCACAAATAAAATGAGAATTCTGAAGTTTACCCTCCTTGTTAATACTTCAACGTTCATTTTTTATTTGATTATATTGTTGTGGATTTGTGAATTTAGATTGTTCTTTTCTCTTCATTCCATCTGTAAGAGATCCGGGCATCATTCCATGCAGTGATCATCCTCCAGAAGATGATGGCTCAAGTGTTTGTTCAGATTGGCCTAGAGTTCACGATCCTGGTTAGGTTTTACCACATATGAAAGATAGTGTGATCAATGGTGTGGTAGTCAAAGGTCAAATATTGCCAAACATGCATGTTGTATCGGCCACCACGATGCTCTCCTTAGTCCATATGTAAAAATTGTGTTGAACATTTCGATCATCATTTCCCATGGGTGGGTCCATGTATCAGGAAGGTACAACCTTTTGTTTTTGTAGAGCTTAAGCATAATACGTGAATGAAAGAGAAGTAAAAAGAATATGTTTTGTTGTAGAACACTTTGAGACATTGTTGACAACAACAAAGCTCATTATATAGAGCTGAAATGTAACTGAAAATCCTATTTTTTGCTATCTATCACAAGAATATCTCTAAACTGATTCCTAAATCAAGCACCAAATATCATAATAAAATTTGCCTAAGACCTTGTCAGTTTGACCAATTATTTCGTAATAATCTGCAAGCCTAAGGAATTTCCAACAAACTCCTCCTTGCCTTAGGAGTTGCAGAGCTTGAATGTCAAAATAATTCATCCTCTTGATGTTGCTCAGTTGCTATTTTTGCCTCTTCATTTCGTAACTTGCAAACCTTCTCTATATGCTCAATTTGTCCACATTTTCTGCATTTGATATCAAGTTTCCACCAACATTTTCTTTGTGGGTGATTTGTTTTTTTGCAATGTGGGCGTGGTAGATATGAATCATTATGGTTTCTGTTGCTATTGTTGTCGATCTTGCTGAAATTCTTGTTTTTGTCTCCTCTTGAATTTTTTGCCTTTGCTAGCAGAGCACCTTCAATGGTTCCTTCTTCTCTCATCATTCTCCTTTGTTCTTGTGCTTGTAATGCATTTACTAATTCTACCAAAGACATAATTGATAGATCTTTAAATTCTTCTAATGCAGAAATTTTAGATTCATGTTTTTCAAGAAAGGTTACAAGAATTTTTTGAACTATTTGTTCCTCAGAAAAATCCTTACCAATAGCCTCACCTTATTTACAATGCCTAGCAACCTGTCAGCATATTCTTTAATGGTTTCTGATTCCATCATCTTCGTCATTTCAAACTCTCTAATCAAGTTAAGCACTTGCATATTCTTTGTTTTTTCATGCCTTGGTATTCCTTTTTAAGGTAGTCCCAGATATCCTTTGCCGACTCTAGATTCATAACTCTTACGAATATGATGTTTAAAACAGCAGAAAACAAGTAGGCTTTGGCTTTAGACTTCCCATTTTTCCTTTCTTTGTGCATCTTGATTTGAGTCATTGTAGGATTTGTTGGCAATGGACGCACTTTATAGTCTTCCTCCACAACTTCCCAAACATCCATAGCATCAAGATGAATTTTCATTCGAGCAACCCAGACTTGATAGTTGCCACCATCAAAAATTGGTGGTGCACATTGAGACAGTTGTATTTCAATCTCCATTGTTTAAAGATGGTTGTAATTCTGGGTTGTAAATCAGGTTTGTGTTTTGATTTCACTCATGTCACAAGTCCCTCAAGACAAAAGACTCTGATACTATGTTGTTTTTGTAGAGCTAAAGCATAATACGTGAATAAAAGAGAAGGAAAAAGAATATGTTTTGTTGTAGAACACTTGACACTTTATTGATAGCAACAAATTAAAGCTAATTATATAGAGTTGAATTGCAACAAAAAATCCTATTTTTTGCTAACTATTACAAGAATATCTCTAAACTGATTCATAAAATCAAGCACTAAATATCATAATAAAATTTACCTAAGACCTTGTTAGTTTGACCAATTATTTTGTAATAATCTGCAAGCCTAAGGAATTTCCAACACAACCTGGACTGACATTGCTTTCATTTATGCATTGTTAGATTAAATCTTGTCTAAATTTTGTTTTTCTCTTCAGGAACTAATTTCTTATTATCCTGCATTCACTTGCGATCTATTTTTCCCTGCAAGTTCTGAGGATGTGAGATGCCTTTCAACGCTCATTTGCTTTTATGTTCTTCACAATTTACATATGATAGCTTGGTTTGACGTACTTCTATTCTTTATCAACCTTTACAAGCAAATGCCATCAAACTTTTTGCAGCGGGAGATATAAATACAACTGATAGTTCTTTTCAATTATTTCAGGTGGTTTTGCTTTTCTATCTTTTCGATTAAACTTCTCTCCAACCAAGTACCTAAAATGGGTAATTAAGTGAGTACTGCAATATGTAAATAAGCCATAGTCGGATAATTCTGTGAAAAACCAACCAAACAAGCATTTCTAATAAAGTTGCTATCTACAAATCACTAAGATCGAGATATAAAGATTCCAGGTCAAGAGAGTTGTCAGTACGGAAAACCGAGGAGATCGTCTCTAGCTCAGCACTTTCGACACCTCCCATGAAGCTGCCATGGCCTATGACACTGATGCCTGTAAGCTCTACGAGTCCGAAACAAAACTCAACTTGCCTGAGTGGTAACCCACTGGCCGGTTCTCATCTGCAAATTCATAAATGGGAAACCAAGCTCAAGCAGTTGATAAGTCCCAGTTTTGCATGTCGCACGGTGTCGAGTGAGATAATCAGATGTCATTAAGAGAGGAAAGTTTTATTTTATGAAAGCGGTCCTGTATTGCCACGGGCTCACATCACAACAAAATAAATTAATATAAAAAGCTCATCATTATTAACTTGGAAAAAAGTGCCAATATTATATGCCGCCAACTTACGACAAAATTGACCCTTTTACTAAAATTAAACAAAAAAGATGTATTATTATTCTACTGGGCATATGATCAAATCATATCCTGACGATGCCCCAACACTTGTTTCTTTTGTGTCTCTTATCTTTCTGCAACCCTCCATTTGTATTCTACTTTCTTTTTTGTTTCGTTGACTGTATTGAACAAACCTTGCTTATCTCAATATTTTTTTGCAGGACAATTTTAAAATTCATAAATATTGATTTTGTGTTAGCACTAAACATGGAAAGAGTATTCTACTGATAAAGTTTTTGAAATAAGAGAAATCGCAGAAAACTAAGTGAAGGAAATACATTGACTAATATACTTACAAGAATCGAAAATCAATTAGAACTGGTCATAGCTCTATAAAGTGGTGTGCTCCACGCCAAGAAGTTTATTATGTTTGCGTAACTTTTTGTTTGAAAGCCTCGAAACTTTGTTGGAGGTAATCAAAGCTTGGACCGAAAAGTGATGCTGACAATTCATATCCTTTTAGACTATAAACCCCACTGTTATGCCCATCATTATCTCATGTGATTAGTCTCTAACAAAATCATGGCCAATTCATATCCTTTTAAATGTTTTTCAGTTTCCAGAATAACGTGACCATTCTTTGAAAAATAAGGAAAAGCAAGAGTATCTTTTAAGGAGGCCGAGAGCAAATTTGAAGGTTTGATTTTTTAACCTTTTTAATAAAAAAAATACGTGTGAATCATGTGTAAATAAGTTTTTTAATGTGTTTTTTCTTTTTACTGCGATATGTCCCAAGTGACTCGAACTGTCAATGGCACATTTTCGTTATTACTAAGCTCAGACTAATTTCTGCTCATGCTGCCAAATGAGACTCCGAAGAGTGGCAAAGTATTACAACGTTCAAACTAATTCCTGCTTATGTCAAATAAAACCCCCAAA
>JAOQMM010000001.1:15029877-15053375 GCA_027563515.1 Erythroxylum platyclados
CCTAAGGATTACATTAAAAATCTCGGCTAGCTAAGTAAGACCCTCTTCACCTAGGCTCTTCTACACCTTTATAGGTATCTCATCAGGCATTACTGCCCTTCCACTCTTCATCTCCCTCAAATCTCTTTTGATTTCTTCCCTTGTAATATGTCGGCAATAAGTAAAGTTGTGATGTCTCGTAGATGTGCTAAGATCATCTAAAGAGATGTTTTTATCTCTTGATGTCATTTTTGGCCACAAGCACCCCCTACTTCATCTTTTACACAACAAACTTGATCTGAGTCTTTCACTTTCTGTTCCCTAGCTCTTGCTAACTTAAAAAATCATTTTCTCCATCTTTAGTTTCCAATTATTGGTATAATTTCTCGTAAGCTGTACTTTTAGCTTCTAAGATCATCTTCTTTGCCTCTTTCTTTGCCAATTTGTAACTTTCTCTATTAACTACTCTCTCTACCTCTATGGTGCTATCTAATAGAGATTTATATGCATCCTTTTTGATCTTATCCTTTTCTTGTACATCTTCATTCTACTACTAAGATTCCATCTTACTACCCATAGAACCTTTAGAAACACTCAAGATATCTTTAGCTATATTCCTTAAAAGAGTTGATACTCTCTCCCACTTCTAGCTAGCATCTCCTTCCAATTTTCATTCTTCTCCATATATTACTGTATTCTAAGTTATTCTACCATATCTCTTTTCAGATTCCACCATTTGACTCTGGTCCACCTCCTAAGACTTCTCTTATTCCTCTAACTCTTAATTATAAGATCCAAAACCAACAATCTATGATGAGTTGATAAGCACCCATTAGGTATCACCTTGCAATCCTTACAATGAAGAGGATGAGATGAGGTCAGCATTAACACTCAAAATTAAGAATTTTGAGCTCCTCTCTACATGAAAATTCATACTAAATTTGATCTCTAAAGGGGATTTTGAAAGAAATACAAGAAATTGGTGTATTTGAAGTCTAAGGTAAGTTAATTTCATGTATTGATATGAAAATTAACTCCTTCCTCACGTCCTCTTCATCTAGGGTTTTGTTACATGTATGTAATTTTTGAAGATGAGTTTTAAATGGGTGTGTTACTTTTTAGGGGAGGAGAAGACCAACGACAAAGGCAAAGGGAAGCAAGTGGAGTGAAGAAAAAGGGTTTTGATCACTCCTTCAAGAGTATGAGAATTTTTGATATGTTTGCTTGAATTTATGAGTGTGATGTGAAGGGAATTGGTAAAACAAGTATTACATAGGAAAAATGAGATGTTTTTGGTTAAATTTGATGTGTTTTTTCTTTTCTCTTATATGATAAGACCGAAGTTAGTTGATTTGGGGCGTGTACTTAGCTGAGTGGATAGGTTCCACTGAAAAGGCTTATGTAATTTGACCATATATTCGGATTTAGATCTCCAAATTATATAATTCCAATTGGAAATTAAACTATAGACATAGTCCTAAATATTTTATGAAGGAACCAAAATTTGATTCTACCTCTAAAATTTTTGAATTCTGGATTGAAGTTGAGTTTTAGTTGTTGTCCTTGTTTTAGAATAGCTTGTAGTGTTTTGGGTATAAATTCCAAAGTAATTAACCAAATTGCATGAAATTTATGTTATTAGAAAATTAAGACAAATAGGAACATTTTGCCTAAATATCTAATTTTCTGGGTCAAAATGGCCATACAAAACGGACATTGACACTTGTTCCAAGAAAAGCTGGAAATTGGCCATGCACGACCATTTTAGCCCAAACATGAATTTTCCTCACCCGAATGCTACCGAATTTCATCCGAACCTTTTCGGATATCAATGAAACTTAGAAAACCCATTTATGAGGGTAGTATGAGACTCATCATGCATGTAATTTGTATATACCTTAATGATTTCATTTATGTATTTTTGAAAAGGAATATGACCATAAAGCATATTAAATAAGATTGGGCATGATAAACATTTTCAAATTATAATGCAAGCATAAGGGAATGAGTTTGTATGTTATGAATTTGTCACTCCATAATGTAATTATAATGTTCTGATGATTAGTTTTAATAAGCCAAGTCTTAGTTGTGGGTAAATAGGCATGCCTAGAAGGGTTTGTAGTTGCTTCTGTTCTGAGACACTACAATGTATTCTATTTTAGAGACTTATGTCTCTTCTATTTTAGAGGTTATTTCCTCTTCTGTAGATACCAATCAAAGGCATCTTTTGTTCTATTCCCGTTAGCCATGTATGAAGAAATTAACAGGCAATTCTGTATATGTTATGATATTTGTTTTGTTCTGATGCAAAATAATATTATGAATAATCTCTGAATTTCATATTCAAATATTGTTATGTGTATTAAGGTATTTCATTACTTTTATTTTATAATGTATTTTTCATCATTTAAATGTCATGAATCATTTGCATGTGAGTGTTAAGTGGCTACTGTGAGTAGTCACCATCTTGCATTATCATTCCCTATTAAGCTATATGCGTAGCACGGTGGTTTTTCTTTCGTGTAGGTCATGATAAACAGGGTTAAGGTTTAGACAACCGTAATGGCCAAAGATGAACGTGCAACATTTTGGAAGATTTTGTATCTAAACATTGTGTTCTAATCATAAATATTAAGAAAGAATTTTATAGTAAATGCTTGTAAGACTTATGAAGATTTCAATATGTAAATGGCCTGTAATAACCATAACTTATGATGAGATTTTCAATGTATGGATATGATATGTGTAATTTGTGACTTATATAAACCACTTTGAAGTATATGAGCAAGTCTGTTAACACGAGTAACTATATGAATTGTGATATATGTTTGTCCTATCTCTGGGAATTGTTGGAGTGTCTAGGTCTATTTTGTATGCACCATATATCCTCCTAGGGGGTATTAGGATGTCACACTCTTTGAGTTGGTTATATCCTAACCTTGTATTGTACAATCTAATATCATAACCTTGTATTGTACAATCTAAGTAACATTTTGCATTTTGTCCTTGTTGATAATAGAATTTCATTTATTTTCTTTGTTAGTTTACCCATAAATATTTAATGCAATATTGATAATTATGATGAACAAACTCATTTTTATATAGCTATTGTACACACTGTACTAAATTTAAAAGATAAATAAGGATATAACTAAGTTAAAAATAAAGACTTTAAGATTGTATTACCTTTTTCTGTAACTAATGAAAATCCAGAAGTTACTTTTGTAAATATTTGGAAGCTCTTAAGAAATCATTTCCATGTCTTTGTTCTCTAGTTTACCCACAAACTAGGAAAGAGAGTATATATTTTCATTAGGACCCCTTTTAATAACTATTAATAGTTGGCCAAAATACCTTGTGTTTAAATGACATTTATTAATAATGATTATAGGCCTATAAAAATTAAAAAAATCCATATTTAACTAACTCCAAACAAATATAATATGAGTCAAAAACCCTTTTAGGAACTATAATATACAGTGAGATACTTATGTTGTATTTCATAACAATAAGAAATATCCTTTCAATTTGTCATATCATATTCCATCTCTAGGCACAAACTGCAAGATATGTCTATTAGTTTTGGATGCTTTTGTATCTATAATATCTTGATTTTTTAAAATTGCTCCTTTGTAATTTAGAAATATGTCAACTATGATGTCATTGAAATGTGATACATACTTCATTTTAATCCACTGATAAGAATGCTTATCTATAAATGTATTTATTTAAAATGCTTCTTCATTTTAGGTGAGGCTATAATATATTATTCACCCATTTGTCTTCTTGCATTCAATAGTAACCTTTGATAGAACATTTTATAGATATAATCAATTCCATCTTATATACTCATATTCTTTAAAGCCTTTATAAATGTAAACACTAAATTAAATACCATCCTACACTTGAGATTAATTTTGGAATCTATGTGACATGATGCATTTAAAGAAGGGTTTCTAGGCTTCTTCCTTTTATTAATTAAAGCCTTATCAAATCTACTTATATCCTTATTATCAACTTTTAGATCATTTTCTCCCAAATAAACAAAATTTATACAAAACTAGAACTTCAAGTGTAGTGTGCCAATCATCTTCAATTATAGAATATAAAATTTTCATATGCAATATTCTTTTTAGAGTATCCCAATTCATTGACTTTGAATGATGCCTAATCATTATGATTATCTTCATTAATTCTTAAGTCTTATAGATCCTTTTAGAGTGTGGGCATCCACCAATAGTTTGTTCACCAGTTGTTATTTTCACTCCATCTTGATTATTACAATTAAGGAGAATTTAGCAATAAGATCATTTCCAATCATTTCAATTGCATATCTACAATAAGGTCAACCATAATGCAAAAGTTAAGGTGCTTAACATTTAAATACACCTCTATTGTCTTATATTTTATTTCTAGAAGTCTATTTATTAGTTTCCATGTATCATCATCATTTTTGAATGATCTCAAACGATCTTCAAAGCATCAAAACCTATAACCCAATTTTTTAGTATTTAAGCATAAACTTTGTTAAGTTAATCGTATATAACTTACTTTTAAAACAAACTCTCTCACCTCCCTCGTATCTAATTATTGGATTATGCTTGTAATGAAATCCATAAAAACATTTAAACCTACTCTTTGATTTAGATTTATCTTTGTAACGACCTCAACCTTGGATCGTCACCGGTGCTAAAAGAGTAGTAAACTCAACCCTTAGCAAGCATAAAATGTTGTCAAATCCCTATATCCATAATAAAAATAAGATTCCAAAATTATCAAACTCATACTTTTAACAATAAAATAGATCTAACAATGTCCAATTCCCAATATGCTATAATGTTGAAGTAGTTAATACAAGGGAAATTCAACATATACAAGACTACTGCGGCCTTAGAGTCAAAGGTCACCCACAAATATATATCGAATCACCAGAGAAGAAGAAGGCCGGTAAAGTACCCTGTTACAATAGATCTAAAAAAAAAGATCATGAAAAATGATTGAGGGGAGTCATACCTTACTGAGTGAATTAATACTATGGTTATATTTTGCACTCCTAAGGATTTCAAATGATACACATATATATGTATATATTTATAATGTATTACATCCATAAATGCAATTTCATGACATAATGATTTTGTTCATAAACATGCATGCATTTCCCATATCATTATCATGTCACATAATCATCACAATCACAATCACAAATAATATTGGAGGACTGACGAATGACCCTATGACATACCTTTTACCCATAGACTATAGCCATAGGGGCTCTTTTGTTCCATACAGGTCACTTGATCCAATATAGTGGATTGTCATCTGAAAGCCATAGTCAACCAAATTGCCACAGCCTCACTACAATATGATTGTCGTCCAAGAACAAACTCGATCAAAGCACCACAATCATGCCACTATATCATGTACCATATATCAGTTGGTGTCCGAGAGCAAGCTCAACCGAGTTGCCTCAACCATCTTGTATCTTAATTAATGGATCCATCAATGGATCAAATACTAACCCAAATCCATACCTGAATAATTGACTCACGGTGTGCACAACCTAGTGACGTCCACCAGGTAGCTCATACCACAACAATCCTCCACATCATCTTATATCAAGACAAGGATAACATTGCACAATAAAAATATAATGTGTCAATCCATATGTATAAGTATCATGTGTACATATGATAATGAAGGTGATTTCCATGATGAATATGATAATGAATTCTAATGAATGTTCATAACCATGAATATTAACTCATAGGTAGAATGTGATCCTTCATGCCGAACCTATTGTCTCGAAGTGGAAGGTTTTACTCCTGATTGATCTATAGAAAGAAAAATAGGAATGACCATTAGGATTTAAAACCTAAACCAATTTTATATACCTCAAGAATAGGACCATGAGTCAATACTAAGGAGCTCTATTTTCTATTTAAAAATGACAATGTCACATTTTACGAGGAGCCTACTAAAAATTTGGTAGAGTTTTCTCTATAAAACGAACATCCCCCTTTCAAAAAAAGGGTCGTTTATGCAATAAAAATACACTTCTATATCTACCAGTAATCATAGCTCAATTTGCGCCTCCAAACTACATGTCTATGCCCAATTGAGTCTACATTTACATCACAAAATTCATAATAATCCAATTCATAATTCAAGTATAACAATTTCTAACCCATATACTCTCATTTATACTCAATACATCCAGATATTCTCAATTCTAATTAACAACTCAATTTAACCAACTTCATGCATTTCGATAAGAATATAACCCTTTCTAAATTTTTATCTCACAAACTATAAAGAATTTCAATACACTACTTTTATGAAAATTGATTCACATAATATTTGGAAAATTTTAAAATTATTTTTATCCGTTTTTGGGCTAGCCAAAAATCACCACGTCATCGGAGCGTGGGGTACGTGCGCCAGCACCGAAGAGGCAGTGATCTTCATCACCCACACAAAAATGATGAGCTCACCTTTAGGAATCCAATGGCACTGGTCTTGCATAAAAAATCCTCCCGCTTTACAAGAATCGAAGGATTAAAGCTCAAAGGTGACCCATTTATGTTCACCAGTAAAATAAGTAGATTGGCACCAGGTTTCCCTCCTTTCATACATTTTTAGGGCTTTTAGACACGATGGTGGTGTTAGTTTCACCCAAAAATGGCTAAAAATAGGAGATCGATGACTTACCTAAATGAACTAAATTTCCAATCATGATTCCATCAAATCTGGGTCATTTTTTATTAAATAAGTTTAGGAGTTTCGTAGAACATCCCGAGAAATTTTTGTAGAGTCTTAGATTGCCAAAAATGGTGGTCAGACGGTGAAGGTATGAGTGTCGAAAGTTGGGAGTAAATAGTAACTTATAAGGAAAAGGGTTTAAGAGAAAAATGAACTTAAGCTTTCTTAAGCTCAACTTAAATTTTTATACGCTTTTCTCCTTATTGGTCCATTATTAGTAATTAATGAAAATTTGGATCATTACAATCTTCCATTTCTAACAATGCCTAAATTAAAATCATAATTAAATATATAAGAATAAACTTTGAAAAAAGAAAATGTGTGCATGTTCAAACACATATAACAAAATTCTCTAATTCCCAATAAGAAAAATTCGTACGTGAAATGTTATAGTAAAATTTAGATGCAACTGTAAGACTAAATAGGGAAATTTTGTCAAATATAAAAAGGAAAATGCATATAATTTCAAACACGTGTACTGTGTATTATCCTCCTCTTTTGTCTTATTTGCCCTTCCAATTGGATATGCTAGTTTCCTTATTATGTCTCTTTCCTCTATTTTTTATTAGTAAAAATAAAAGTAAATGAGATGAAAGAAAAGTAGAAGCAATATAATGAAAAGTTTTTACAATTATTACATGATTGATTCTTTAAAGAAAAAAGTATAACTTGGAAAATAAGATAAGATCATATTAATTGCCAATATATCAAAATGCATTTCCCCATATTTTGATATGTGGTGTGTAATTATAATTAATTCTACAAAATTTAATCTTTATCATTAAAAATTATTTTTATGTGACTTAAGTTTACATTACTTGAAATAGCAACAATGTAACAAAATTGCTTGATATCCATACCTTGTCATTTAAAACCTTATCTTTGTTGATTTTTTAGCCTTAAAGACAACAAAAGATGCATGTTGATAATTTAAGGTACTCAATTCAATTAATTCTCATTACTACAAATTATTTTGGGGTACGTTTCTCTTTCCTTTTTTCAAGATAGGTATAAGTTTATACTTTGATCTAAAGCTATCATTAGACTAAATGTCACTTGGCTCAATAATCTTTTCCCTTCACATGAAATTATATGCCTTTTTTAGTGTCATCTTCTTCTATTAACATTACAAACTCAATAAGTTTTGCATAGGGCTCAAAACATGCATAATGTTGAATTAGTATAGGATTGTCAATATAACTGAGCTATCCATAATATTGAAATTATGTAATAAGTCAACAACATGACTAAAAAACAAAAATTTCGATATACTACAGAGATTATAAAAAATTTGAAACAAACAAACATAACCAATTAATTATGATAACATTAGGGGTATTTTATTTATTCTGAACCATAATCAACTCCTAGTATTAAGAAAAAGATATAAACTCCACATAATGCTATAAAACCACAAATTAAAAATAACCTTAATATCAATAAACAAACAAAAACCCAATTATTATAAACAAAAAATTAAGGAGCTTAATCAATATATACCTTGAGAATGAGAATTGTACTTAGTTCTGCAGCTATCATACTTTATTGATCCTCTAATTTTACCCAACAACATTTATTGATTAAAGGTGGATTTTATAGATTATGTCATTGTCAAAGATGAAGGTGAAAAGAATAAGCTATCTTTATATCTCCAAAATAGGCACAAGTTGTGTGTAATATGTATTACATAACATTGTATATAATATAATTATTACAATCTATGTAATTAGCCATATCACCTCTTGTTATTTTAGGCTTTTTTTTAGTGGTTCATTAATGAATATTTTTGGAGGAGTTATAAGTTATAGCTAACTTGAGTCACATAAGTTTAAAAGATAATTTTTGAAGTTTGAGGATTAAAGTGTATAAGGTGTAAACTACATAGAGATAAAGTAATTAAACCCAGAAAAAATGAAAATTTTTAAAAAGTTTCCTTATTCTAAATTTGAGTTATTGAAACCAAATTACATATTTTAATTCTTTGAATGGTAGCGTACTTCGCTAAAAGTTTCATAACTTGTTAAAAGTTAAAATAAAATAAAGGAAAAAGTTGCATGGTCAGTGATTGATGTGCATCTATAATTTATGATTTGTGAGCTTTTATAATAAAAATGTTATTTCTTAAAAATAAAAGTTTTTTTCAGTAATAATAGTCATTGAGTGATGGTAATGTAGTTGTTGTGATTTTGAAAATCTCACTATATATATCTAATGGAAAAAGTGAAAACTTCGTGAACAAAATATCATTTAAAAAATAAATACATAAAAGAGTAGAGAATGGAATAAAATAGAAAATAAAACTTTAAAACATCAAGAATTGCATCAAGTTTATAATTTAACCAACTAAATAAAATCTAACCCATAACTTGATCTTATTCAAACACCTTTATTTTAGGTTGAATCTTAGATCAAGTCGTCATATTAAATCTTGTTGTGAATAGCCTTGTATAAAGAACAAGATGATTCATCCATTTCTAGAACATCTATTTGTTTTCATCTTTCTCAATTTACTTGAATATATCTTTGCTCTTTTCATTTCTATATTAATTGAATATTCATGGATATCAAAGGTCTAAATTTTTTTTTTCATGTAATTCTCAAGAGGCAAACATATTAGTTGTTACATAAGAATATATATAATCTGGTTACTTTTAGATTCATCTTTTAATTGCACACTATGATATTTGTGAACCCCCCATTTACCTCTTAAATTTTGAAGTAATTACAAATTTCTTGCATCCTTAATCTTCCCATGAGGAAAAAATAAAGGGATCATCAAAGTAAAAATCTTTAAGCCTTTATAAAGAGTGACTCTGAAGCTCTACATGAAAGAGGAACTTAAACCTTTGTTATTAGAATCTTACTCTAAAAGTACATAAGGTTAAGTTTTTTCATAATGAATGAACAGTCTAGTTTCCTCATGAAAATCTTGATAAGATTTGCACACTTCTTTTTCATATGAATCTAAAAGTAGTTCCTATTTTGATGACGGGCCTTTCCAACTACATATATTACATAGGCACTTGTAGATTTTCATTCGTGAAAATTTCACATATCAAATATGTATTTGTAGGTGTGAGTGGGAATTGCTATGTTTTGAAATCGAATAATAATAAAAGTTAAGGATAATTTATATACAAGAGTTGACCTTTAATCTAATGCCTTCAAAATTCTTTTATGAAGATATAGGTTTTATCATATAAGAAAATTATAAAAAAGAACATGGTATCAAATCAATTTTTAAAGGACAAAACCCTCTATTTCCGCTTCTTTAAAGTTACTCTTGCCTCTTTTTCAAATCCTTTATTATGTTTTCTCTTCTGCTAGACCATTCAAAGTATCATTATCATTCTTTTGTCTTCTCTTGTAAAAGTTCATCGAGAGTGTTGTTACCCATTTACTGTCTTTTCTTTTGACATTCTATTAAGAGTTTTGGTACCTTTTTAAAATCTTTTTATAGTTAAAAGTTTCATTATTTATATTTTATGTTTTCTTATGAAAATTCATTGAGAACATCATTACCCATATTTTTTTGTTTTTAATTAAAAATAAAATAATATTTAACAAAACAAAGAAAAATACCCTATATATATATATATATCATTCACAAGATCCTCTATTTGCAAGTTCGATTAAGTGGGACATGACTGACATCCACTAACTATCTCAAAGAGAGTGTTAAAGAACATAAAAAATATAATATTATATGTATTTAATATTAAAATATTTTATATATCAAATAATAAAGTAATTTTGATATTATTTCATAAAATTGTATTTATTTTTATACAATATTGTACTATGTATTATTATAAGTATATTAAGTTGAACCATATTGAACCAATGTGTAAATTCTTTCTTTTCATCTCTTTCTTTTTCCAATTTCACAAGCTTCGTATTTAGTTATAAGCTAGTTAACCACAATAGTTATGTTACAAGCTTTCCTAGTTAGGTCCTTTTTACAACTTATCAATTTTCTTTTGTTGTATAAATATATAAAGTGATAAGGATAACACACATCAACTTAATTTAATAAGGATAAGATAAACTATTCAAACTTAGTTTTGTTATCTTGTTATTATTCATTCATATCTTAGTATGTTACTTGTGCATTGTCATTCATTAATATCTTATACAACATAATTCATTCATATACTGCCTATATAAATGGCTTACATACAACAATGATAATCAAGTTAGTTTTGAACTTAAACAATTTCATCATGGTACTAGAGCATAGTGCTTAACAAATACTCTATTCCATCCTTTTTTTTGGATTATTGCATACCAAAAAATAGTTCCATCTTCTTTCACCCTTTATTAATAACATTACCTACTATTTCTATTCAATTGCCAGTCAAACTTAACTCTACCAATTATTTGTTATGGAAGGCTCAACGTATGCCTCTTCTTCATAACTATGATTTGGCATCTCATATTGATCCAAATATTCACCACCATTACAAACCACTCCATAAAATACTATTAACCTTTAATACACATCTTGGTTTTGTAAATATCAAATGGTGATTATTTAGATCATTGATTCCATTTCTGGACAATTTATTCCTCAAGTAGTTGGTGTCTCTTATGCAAAAGAGCAACAACAACAACATACCAAAAGTCCTACTGATATCGTAGGATCTAAGGAGGTCCAAAAGTATACAGCCTTACCCTTAATTGGTAAAGAGAATATTTCTAATAGACCCATATGAAGAAAAAAATACATATTAAAATGATGAAGTAATAATAATTAAAAGACTTATGAAAAAAAAAACGACCTCTTTATGTGAGATTCTTTACCCGTGTCCTAGTATGTTCTATTGAAGAGCATATCCTCAATAAGTTCTAGTGGAGTTATATTATTATTGACCACCTCGCCCCAGTTCTTCTTCGGCCTTTCTTTTTTTTCTCTTATAGTCCCTAAGTATAATCTTCTCACATCTTTTCATTGGAGCATCAAGATGTCTCCTTTTAACATGTTTGAACCACCTAAGCCTTATCTCTTTTAATTTTTCATTAATATTAGCCACCTTTAATTTGTCTCTTACCATGACATTTATGACCTTTTCCCTTCTAGTAAGGTTGCACATCTAACAAAGCATCCTTATCTTCGCCACCATTAACTTATGATTATGCACATGTTTAATGGGTCAACACTCTACCCCATAGAGCATGATTGGTCTAATCGCTAAATGATAGAATTTACCTTTAAGTGGTATCTTCTTATCATATAAAACTCTTGATGTACTTATCCATTTAGGCCACCCTGATATGATACGATGAACAATGTCTTTATCGATCTCTCTATTGTTTTGGATGATAAATCTTAGATACTTAAAACACTCTTTCTTTGGTATAACTTTTTGAACCAATATTTACCTCAACATTGGGAACCACCTTATGGCATTGTTCAAAAGAGGCTTGGAATAAACTTGCTTCCACCTATGCCTCAAGTTCCAAGGCTTAGATTCGTACTATAAAAAGCAATTTTAATAAGTTACATAAAGAAAATGGTGTGAGCATTGCTCAATACACTCAAAGAGCTAAACCAATAGATGATCAACTCGTTGCTCTTGGGAATCCTTTGTATTAAGATAATTTGGTTCAAGTTATCAATAATGTTTTGGGATTAATTTATTGTCCTTTCATTTGATTACATGAGAATTGTTTTGATGTAGTTAATTTTAATGATTTGTGTGGCCTTTTGCTTAGTGAAAAACCAAGTTTAGCGGTTGACAATTACACCAAAACATCTATTACAACTTTAGCCTTATTACATCAGCTATTCAAACTTTTTCCTCTCATGGTGGACGACAATTTCAAGGATATGGCAGAGGTTAGAATGCATTTCTTAGATAATCACCAAAAAATCAAATTTACACTTCTCCCTCCTTTCTGTATTATTCAGGTTTAAACATGACTTTAAGAGAGTCACTAGGGATTTGCTTTAATTGCAATAACTTTGTACATGTTAGAAAAATTATTCATCACCAAAATTCAATTGCCAATCTAATGTTATGCCTAAACCATAACCTAATAGTCACTACACTGCTACCACATCAATCCAACCCTAACAATAATCATGGATTATGGACACTGGACCCACCCATCATTTTACTCCTAAAATTGAAAATTTACAGACTCATTCTCATTATCAAAGGCATGATGAAGTAAAAATTGGTAATGGTAATACTCTTCCAATTTCACATGTTGGTTCTTTAGTTTGTGAATCTAATAACTCCACTTTTTATTTACATGATATTTTGCATGTTCCTCAACTTAAAAATAATCTTTTGCTTATTTATTCTTTTACCGGTACTAATAATGTGTCTATTGATTTTTTTCCCTCTCATTTTGAAATCAAAGATATCCACAGGAGGGATTTGCTGCTTAAAGGTTTGAACGACAAAGGTCTTTACTCTTGGTTTTTAAAACTGAAATGTCACCCATCATCACCAAAAAATGGCATTAACTTATTCTTTATCTACTTGGCATCAGCATCTGGACATGTCTCCATTCATACTATTTAATAAGTTCTTAATCAATCAAAAATTTCAATTTCTTTAAATAAAGTTTTAGGATTATGCCATGCTTGTAGCATAATTAAAAGTCATAAATTGCCATTTTCTTTATCATATTATATTTCTAATGAACCATAAGATCCAATATGTTCTATTCTTTAAGATTCCTCTCCTATCAATTAAACTGATGGTTTTTTATATTATATTTTATTTTAGATTATTCTAGAAAATTTGTTTGGGTTTGTTATATTAAAAATATATATGATGTTCTTAATGTATTTATCAAATTTTGTCATGTGGTTGAAAAATCTTTAAATTTTTCAGTCTAACTAGGGAGTCAATTTCAGGCTCTCATATCTTATTTTATAGAAAATGGAATTACTCATAGAAGTATATGTCCAAAAGCCCATAACAAAATGGCTAAGCTGAAAGAAAATATAGACATATTATTGAAAGAAGTCTTTCTTTATTATATCAATATAATATTCCCCATAAGTTTTGGAACTATGCTTTTGATACAATTGTTTATGTGATTAATAAACTCACCACATCTGTTTTAAATCGTCAATCTCTTTTTCAAAAATTCTTTCATTTTTGCTAAATTATAATGAGTTGAAAGTTTTTGGATGTTTATACTATCCTTGGATTAGACTATATGCCAAAAATAAATCTACTCCAAGATCAAGTGCCTTTGTTTTTCTTAGTTATAGTAAATCGTACAAAGCATTTATTTGTCTTGAAATATCTGCTCAAAAATAATTTTATCATGTAATGTCATTTTTTATTAGTAGGTATTTCCTTTTTATTGTAGACAAATCAAATTAGACTCCAGTGTCCATAACAACTCCATCACCAATTTTTATTCTATTAGATTTAATCTTACCTACTCCAACTGAAACATAATCTCCCAATACTTTTAATCCAGACTAACCAATATCACCTACACAACCACCTCATTCTCCATCACCGAACCTACAAGCTCCTAACTCCTCCATACCAGACTCCTAACCCTACTACATCTCTTAGACTTTCCTTTGTAGTTCATCTCTCCAAAGACCAAAATGACCCAACCACTTCCAAAGCTGTCCAAAAAACACATCCTATGGTCACTCGAATGCAAATGGGGAACTTAAAACCCAGAGTATTTGATACTGCATTATTGGATAAAATCGAACCTACCATATATCATCAAGTTGCAAATGATAAAAATGGAGAATGGAAATTCAAGAGGAAATTGACGCATTGCAAACAAATAGTACTTAGGACTTGGCTCCATTTTCATCTTCTTAAAATATCATAGGATGTAAATGGGTTTATCATATAAAAAGGACAGATGATGTTTCCATAAAAAGGTACAAGGTAAGATTAGTAGCAAAGGGATATCACTAAAGGCTTGGTGTTTATTTTGCTAAAACTTATAACCCTATTGTCAAACCAACTACAATATAGGCTATCCTTAGTCATGTGGTTTTTAATAAATGGGAAATTCGACAATTCGATGTGTTTAATGCATTTTTGCATTGAAATTTAGATGAGGCAGTCTTTGTGCAACAACCTCCTAGATTTTTTAGTTTTATTTTTCCATAGAATGTTTGTAGGTTGAGAAAGTCCTTCTATGGCTTACACCAAGCTCTAGGACAATGGTACTTATATTTATCTCAAGCTCTTTTACATTTTGGTTTTATTGCCTCTAAACAGGTATCTCTCTTTATTATTAAAATCAATCTAATCTATGTAGATGATATTATGTTAACTAGAAACAATTTCGCTCATATTGAGTCTATTATCAACTTATTGAGTAATTCATTAAAACCAAAAGACCTTGGCTCTTTTCATTACTTTCTTAAGTTGAAGTACATTTATTACTCCAAGGACCTTTTCTTATACAGTCCAAACAAAATCAGGAATTATTGTCTAAAGAAAAGATGGATCAGGCTAATATTATTTCTATTTCTGCTTGTTCACAAATTAAATTGGTAAATAATATTGGAGACTCGTTTATAGATGACACTTTTTTTAGAAGCATTGTTGTGGGTTATAATATCTATCTTTTGTAGGAATAATTGTGAATGATGGGTGTCGACATTTGTGCTAAAAACTTGTGTTGAGAAGATGACAAAATAAAGTTGTCTTACATAGAAACAGAGAATAGTAAATTGATATTATAACACGAAGGTATTGGAATGTGTAAAACAAGTAAAAGCATAATAGAAGTGTACTATTCTTGATTTGAAGGCATATTACATTTCTAAACACATTGAAACTATTTTGGAAAAGATAAACTCTTAAGATAAAAATAATAATAATGTGACAAACAATAAAGCAAGGAAATAGCAAAAGCTTGAGGCATAAAAAAATATTGTCCTTAAGAGTTTATTCTACCCCATAAGTATATATTGACAATGATTCTCCAAGATTCAACAAGATTTTCTTCCTTTGAAGGAAATAGGAATAGTAGATAGAGTTTTATCTTTATAGAGAAGAATTATCCAGCAGAAGATAAGACTTTATGTTTAAAATAACACAACATGTATTTTTATATACACAAGACAACAATGTGAAAATAAAGATAAGTTACCCAAGATTTCATTAAATCCAATCATTAACATTGAAAAGATAAACTATAAATTTATAATGTTAAGATATAATTTGAGTTAATGTTAAATACACATTTTTAGATAAGTAAGTAAGTTTATAATAGATAAAACATGGGTTTATCTAAAAGATATACTTTTGAAATAACAAACCAATTTCACAACAATCCCCCACTTATTTCAAAAGAATATATATAAAAGAATAATTACCACTGAATTAAAAATTAGAGTGCAACAATTCAGATTTGGTGTCCTTATAGATGATGAGCTAGAGACTAAATAAGTCACAATTTATAGAACTATTGGTGAAACTTTAAGTTTTTATAAACCAACCTACTATATTATAAACTGTAGTTCTTATTAGTCATATTACACCCCTACCATATCTATTATTTATTGCATGTTTATGCTAATAGGTTATGTTTGTGCCTAATTGTTCATGAGTGCTCTAGATTAGCCAAATTCTTGTAGGAACGGCCCTATTCCACACTCATATAGGTGATTCCATTAAGTGTATAATGCAATTAAATACACTACCTAAAAGTGATAAGGAATTTATTAAAAGCTTATTTTATCCTTACTTAAGTTGCAGTTTAGCACTAATTACACATCATAGGAAGGACATAAATATTTGATAGTGCCTTTCAAAATCAATTAATGACCTTGTAATTACCCATATGAACCTAATTCACAGGATTGCCAATCGTATAGGTTGTGTTACCATCATTATTGATATCTTGTATTAGCTTTAGTCTCTTTAGTTTCATTCCCCTTGATGTTTCAAATATTTGTTTATTTCCCAATGGTTTAGTCAGAGGATCAACCAAATTCATTTATGAATTTACATAATCAAAGGATATAATTCCATCTTTAAGTAGTTATTTTAACACTTCTTGTCTCAAACGAAATTGTCTATTTTTTCCAGTAAAAGTTTTATTTTTTGCAATGACTTTACTGCTTTGCAATCACAATGTATAGACATGAAAGGTATTGGTTGTATTCCTAAAGGAATATTTGCTAAGGAGATTCTTAACCATTCTGCCTCATTTTTGGCCAACTCTAAAGCCACAAATTCTGATTCCATTGTCAACCTAGAAATAATAGCTTGTTTAACTGATTTCCAAGTTTAGCCCTTCCACCAAGTAAATATATATCCACTAGTAAATTTTATCTCATCTGAATTAGAGATCCAATTAGCATCATTATATCTTTTTAATATGGTAGGAAATCCACTATACAAAATACCATAATTTATGGTACCTCTTAAATATTTCATTAGTTTCACTATACAAAATACCATAATCACGGTTGGGATTATGAGTATACCTACTTAGTCTACATACTACATAAGCCATATCAGATTGTGTTAAATTCATTAACTACATCAAACACTCAATAATCTGAGCATACTCAGACTGAGCCACATGATAACTTTTATGTTTAACAAAACGAGTGTTAGCATCGGAAGGGGTATCAACTAATTTCATATCAAAATAATTGAACTTCTTAAGAAGTTTTTCAACATAATGTTCTTGTGATAACATTATGCCATATTTATTTCTTGATTTTAACACCAAAATAACACTTGGTTTCCCCATATATTTCATATCAAAATGTAAAGATAAAACATTTTCAGTACTATATACAACATTAATAGTAGTACCAAAAATAAGCAAGTCATCCACATATAAACTAATGATCACACATTCTCCATTAATAACTTTAGTATACACAAATTTATCCACTTCAACTGAAGAGAACCTTCACTTAATAGAATTTTCATGCCACAGTTTAGGAACTTGTTTAAGACCATACAAAGGTTTTCTCAATCTAAAAACTTTGTTTTCAAACCTAAGCAAATCACAACCTTCAGGTTGTACCATGTAAATTTCTTCATTTATATCACCATTTAAAAATGTAGTTTGGATAGAAGCTAAAGCAATCAAAATATAAATTGATGAAATTTCAGTTACAGATGAATAAGTATCAAAATAACCAATACTATGTCTTTGAGTAAAATCTTTAGCAACTAAACGAGCTTTATACTTGTCAATAGAACCATCAAGTTTAAATTTCCTTTTAAAAACATTTGTACCAATAGGTTTAGCACCTAGTGATAAATCTACAAATTCCCAATTTTTATTTTGTAAAATAGAGTTAATAAGATTTTTAATAGCTTCTTTCCAAAATGGTGCATCAAAAGAAGAAATTGCATTGGAAATTGATAAAGGATCATTTTCAACAAGATAAGTGTAAAAATAATTTCTAAAAGATAATTATTTTCTTGTTCTTTTGCTCCTTCTCAACAACTTATCATAGATTTCACATTCAATATTAACACTGGGAACATAAGAAGCTTTCTTAAAAAGTAAAAAAATGTTAAAAAAATGTATTCTTTGTCTCAATGGTAGTGTTACTATTAAGGATATCACTTTTCAAAACAATAAATCTATAAGCAGCACTATTATTAGCATAACCAATAAAAATGCAAGAAAACATGACCTTTAGAAGATAATTACACTCCTTTAAATATTTCAAATTAGGAGGATAACCTCTTTATAACTCATATGGTGTCTTACCAGTTCTCTTATTAGGAATTTTATATTGAAAATGACAAGCAGATAAAATAGAATTACCCCATAAATTATCAGGAGTAGAACAATTAACAAGCAAAGCATTCATCATTTCTTTTAAAGTTATATTTTATCTTTCTTCTACATCATTCGATTCAGAAGAATAAGGGGGAGTAATTTTATGGATTATTCCTCCCTTTTCACAATAGTTATCAAACAAAATATTTTCAATTCCTCTATCTGATCGAACTCTTTTTATTTTCCTATTTAATTGGTTTTCTACCTCAACTTTATATGATAAAACATATTAAAAGCCTCATCTTTATTTCTTAACGAATACACTTTAGTATATCTAGAAAAACTATCTATATATGTCATGTAATATTTATTACCATCTCTAGATAAAGTTTGTTTTAGATCTCCAAGATCAGTATAAATTAAACTCTTTGTTAACAAATGCACAAGATTTCTTAGTTATTTTTATTTGAGCACATATATCATATTCACCATATATGCATTACCATCAGTATAAATAAGGTCAAGAGATTGCATATCCTTAAGATAAGAAAAATTAACATGACCTAATCTAGCACGCCATAAATAAAAAGGATCAATCAAGTAAGTAGAAGAACATGTATTATTTTCATTGATAATCTTATAAACACTCAATACAAACAATCCTCATTACAATAACCTTTTTTTACAAATATATCCATTTTTTGTCATAACAATCGTATCAAATTCAAATGACACTGTAACCCTAACTTTTCCCAATAAGGCAACATAAATTATATTAACTCCAATAGTAGGTACATGAAGTATTTCATTCAATGCTAAGGTATTGCTAGGTGTGAGTTTCAAAAGGACTTTGCCTTCACCAAGAACTATTGCAGTTCAAGAATCCCCAAGATAAATTGTTTCTTCTCCTTTCTTTAATGGTGTATAGGCGGTGAAACAATGAAAGCCTAAAGAGTGAAAAAAATATTATCTATCAGAGTTTATTCCGTCCCACAAGTATATATTAATGGTTATCGAATAAAGCAACAACAATAAATAGAGTTAGCTAAAAATGTAATTTAAACTCTAACATTTACACCAAGTTAACCCTAACATTATGGAGTGTTCAATTTGAACCCCAATGTTTACAAAATATTCAAAACATACCTTAAAAGGACAAAAAATCTAACGGAGGTTAGCTAACCTCCGTTAGTTAAATACCACATCATACACGATGTGAGCTAACCTCCGTTAGTTAAATACCACATCATACACGATGTGATTTTTCTTAAAATTTTACGCATCAGTGGGACTCAATTCTTGTTGATGTGACATTCTTATTTTTAAATAAAAGTGGACCCCATAACTATAAAACTCACTTTTTTACCTACAACAAATTCTTCAATCCTCATTGTTTTACATCGGACACAAATTCTCTTCAATCTTTAATACTCACTATTTTGCCATAAAATCAAATCCCTAATTCTTTTTCTTCTCCCCTGTTAGTTAATGATTTTCAGGTCTGTTCAAAAACTAGAGATAATAAGCCAAAATTAAAGACGATGTTTCTGATGGCAGCTTTTGTCCTAAACAGAGACAAAAGATTTGATCTATAGCTCACGTATACTAAAAAAAAGCCTATTATTTCCAAGCTTACTTACGAATTCCTGTAACTTTCTTAACAATGATATTGGTCGTTTTCTCATTATCAAATTAAAAATCAACCATCGAGAAGATGGAATGCAAGAGTGAAGCTAACATCCTCTCAAACAAAGCATTAGGGCAGTTCTTTATTCAAATTTGTCTATTTATAGTCATCATCTGTAAGACATACAAACTTGAGTAGTATTCATATTCGATCCCAAGATCTCAGATAAAGGTTCCACCATTAAAAACTTCATAATCCCAAGTTGAATTTTGGCATTAGGATTCTTCTAACCAAAGCAGCTAGTTGGGAGTGCGTCCAATGGCCCAAATGAACTATATGCCTTAATCGTAGCTTATTATCATCATGGCAAAAAACAATTCCTGAGAGTCCTTTACTAAACTTAGGCAAATCTTTCTTCTGCATCATTCTGTTCACAACAGTTGTAGCTTTTCCATCTTGCAAGTTCCCTTTATGCCTGGTTCATTTCACAGACCGTGAAATGCACACATTTGCTGGAAAATTAAGAACCACACCATGTTCCTCGACTTGAGGGCCACTCAGCTTCATGAACTCTACTCTCTGCTCACTGTCCATATTGCATCTATCTACAAACACGCTTTTGCCTTCACTCAGTGAGCCCATTACACTCTTCACACATTGTTGTTTTGTCCTAACTTTACCATTGTTAAGTATGTCCCACAACTTCCTCCTAAACCATTGTTAATAAACCAGTGGTGGAATAGGCTCCAATCATCTAGTATAAGCGACTTCCTCCTAAAACTTCTTTCCTCTTATGGCTAGCAGTCCAGAATTGTCTCAACACTGCGAATCGTCTCAACTTTATAAACCTCAATCGTTCCTGTCCATTTTGTTTAAACGCAGATGAAACAAGGGACCATCTGTTTTTTCTATGTACAGCAACAAGTCAAATCTGGGAATCAATCAAGGTGCACTGCAGATGGAACGCTCAAGCTCCTACACTCTCTAATGCTATTA
The DNA here is from genome assembly GCA_027563515.1 of Erythroxylum platyclados. Taxonomy (NCBI): domain Eukaryota; kingdom Viridiplantae; phylum Streptophyta; class Magnoliopsida; order Malpighiales; family Erythroxylaceae; genus Erythroxylum; species Erythroxylum platyclados. Next base: position 15,050,951 of record JAOQMM010000001.1, read on the forward strand.
ACTGGCTGATATCCCAATGCTTTATCCATACATTTATCCATATTGCTACTGTTTGCATGACAGTGCAAACCATATGGAAAAAGCGTAATGAACGTAGATTCAACGTAAAGCAAAAGGCAACCTCACTGCTAGTTTTGGAAACGTTAACAAGGATACGAGAAGTTGTAATGCTCCAAAACGGTTCATGAGAATCAGAACTCTCCCGCGTAGCTCCCTTTCAGATTTTAGCTTTTGTCTTAAGTAGAATATCCCTCTAGGGACGTGAGGATTTAAAGGGTCTCCCCTGTGATATGTTCGGCTATAATCCTATTTTTTATTAATGCAACTTTACTTTCTTTTTTCAAAAAAATAGTATGTCCCACAACTAAATGAACAAAACAGTTCCCTGTCTTTTTTAATAAAAACAGTAAACAAAATCAAAAGTTTAATGAAGTATTTCAACAAACATGTGCATGAAAGAGGAGGATCATGAGTACCTGACATATGCGAGACCATGGTCGTGAAGACGAAGCCGTGACTTGCTCATAAAAAGTTGACTTGTCACTACTAGGTGCTCTAATCAAGATCACCACAACTAGTTTTGGCTTATCATCTCCAGTTTCTAAACAGACCTGAAAATAATTGACTAACAGGATAAAAGAAAAAGAATTAGGGATTTGATTTTGCGATAAAACAGTGAACATTGAAGATTGAAGAGAATTTATGCCTGATGTAAAATGGTGAGGATTGAAGAATTTGCATAAGATAAAAGGTGAGTTTTATAGTTGTGAGACTCACTTTCATTTAAAAATAAGAATGCCACATCAGCAAGAATTGGGTCCCACTGATGTGCAAAATTAGAAAAACATCACGTTGTATGTGATGTGGCATTTAACTAATGGAGGGTAACCTCAATAGATTTTTCGTCCTCATGGGGTCTATTTTGAACATTTTATAAAAGTTGGGGTTCAAATTGAAGGCTCTGAAACGTTAAGATTCAACTTATATTCTAGTGTAAATGTTAGGGTTTAAATTACAATTGTTTTCATTGAGAACAATTATCCACTAGAAGATATGATTTGTATGTTTGAAACAACATAACATTTATATTTATATATGCAAGACAACAACATGAAAATAAAGATAAGTTATCTATAATTTCACTAAATCTGGACACTAACGTGAAAAAGATAAACTATAAAACATATATTTTTTATTAAGTATAAACTAAGATAAAACGTGGGTTTATCTAAATAAGATAGACTTTTGAAATAACAAACCAATTTTAAAACATCTTTCACACGTTTAGATATCTCATTGTTTGTCAAAAGTTCCTTAATTTATATACAAAATGTTTTTGTTGGATCCAATCGTAGCGGAAAAAGTTATGAAACTTGTTTGTATTTTGATTTGTCAAAAACTAAAATCACTTTAATTCTATAAAATAATTAACGCATAAATCATAATAAAGTATGAACCTTAATTCGTACCTTATGCCGAAACTTAATCATATTCTTATTATATCCCTCGAACAGTTTTCGAAATCGGTCCATCTCAATCACCGTAGCAGCATAAGTTTTTGGCCTTTAACAATATCCACATCACAAGTTAAGAGAACTCTATAACTCTTACAGAAAGGGTTAAGCAAGAAGTACTAGCTCCATTAAAGCTTAAGCCTATTTATAATAAGTTTTGGAAATTTTAGAAATTTAATTGAAATTAAATTCTAATTTCAATTAAAATTTAATTAGAAATATAAATAATTATAATTGAATACCAATTGTGCCCAAATAAGATATAATATCTCATATTTAATCATAAAGTTTCTCAAACTCTACAATTAAGTCTACCTTGATTTCTTAAAAAAGAAAGTCCAACTTGATTAAAATATCTTTACTCTCTTTAAAATGTTCTTTATGTAAGACCCCTTAGGTTCTCAAATTTGTTGACAATGATTATAATTTATAATTCTAATTCATAATTAAAATTAGATAAATCAAAAATCCTTTTAATTTATCTTTAATTCTCCAATTAAACAATTTATAATCATAGATCAAGATTGGCTTCTAACAACACAACATGACCACCCATGTAAAACCCCGAACCTTTCCTTTCATTGAATATAAATTTTTATGTTCGATGAATAGTATTTTCAGATGAATAGTGAAATTTTTAGGACCCAACCTCAAAATAATCAAAAATATTCGAAATAATGAAAATATTTAAAATAAGTATTAGAGTTTGATGATACTGAAACGGTTCAAAAATGAGTCCGATAGGATAGATTTTGAGAGTTCCGAAAGTTTAGAGTTAAAATGCCCTTTTTGGAAAGTAATGGGTATTAATGATTTAAACCATTCGAAAAAAAATTTTAGCATCCAATCAATGAGAATTGACCCTAATTAGAGTATTTCGTGGTCAATTTGAAAATAAGACAGTTGTGGAA
>JAOQMM010000001.1:15062752-15082111 GCA_027563515.1 Erythroxylum platyclados
GATGGGCGAAACAGCTCGTTGGCACAACTTCGATGGGCGAAACAGCCCGTTGGCACAACTTCGATTGCCGAAACAGCACATTCTTATTATTTTCTTTCCAATCCACCTTTTACTGTTTTATAAAAAATATAAAATATTAATGTTTTCTTAACATTATTTTAATATTTTACTTTTACAAGTTAAATATGTATTTATCTTAAATAAAATAAAGATAGAGTTGTAAAATTTTCACAAGTGGCATCCTAAGATTAGTGCTTAGTAAAATTGATTAACTTGCATCTTAATTTCATATATTCATAAAAAGATTTTAATTTGAAATAAATACTCCAATGTTGGTATAAATAATAATTTATTATAATAAATTATTAACAACAAATATCTAAAATCTAAATAATAAAAAATTAAAAATTAAAAGAGTATTTTTCATATTAACAAAATATAAATAAAAAAGATTAGATATTTGTTGTAATGAATAATGAAAATTTTATTCATAATACTTCCTTTTAATTACTCTTTTATAAAATAACATTGTATGACATTAACACCAAGTCCAGACTACAGAGAGCCGTCACATTCTTGCAAGAAACTCGGCGGTGACGTTTTCTGTCTCTTCCACTTCTTGTCTTGTTTTTAAAGGTTTGGCCATCTGGCAGTGTTCCGCGTCCATACGCTCAAGCACTCTGCGGGCTTCATCTTCTGTAGCTGGCAAAACCTTGGGAATCCTCAGTCCATCCGCGATGGCCTCAGGTTGGACAGTGAACGTGAAGTAGAATTTGTTAGATTCCTGTTCAGATTGCATGGCAAAATAGCATGTAAGTATAGTATTGTAAATGTAATTATTTTTGCATTTAAGTTGCAAGTACTCACCTCAATCACTCTTAGCTCAGGCCTTGTAACTTGGGCGATAACTTCTACCTTTATCAGTGGCTTGGATGGGTGCTCAAGTTCTGTATACAAAACACGAGACTTCAATCGGAGAAAGTTTCCAACATCCACCTGTAACGGTTCAACAGATATTACTGATTGTGTCCTGAGTTCCAAATCTATGTATTAGAACAGCTTCTTACAGGTTTAAGGAAATCAATATGATCAACTTCAACAAACTGTGGTGGTACACCAGCGAATGCATAGGTATTTGAGAAAGCCAGTTCAAATGCCTTGCGCATCAAGAACCCTCCAAATATGCTTCCATGAATGTTCCTTTGCTGTGGTAGACAGATGAGGGAGTTCTCATGACAAGTGTCTTTTATGAGGATGCTATCTCTGTCTGCCAATGCCTTCATGTCACTCAACACCTTGCCTTCAGCTAATAATGCATTAACTCTTTCTCCATAGCTGTTTTCAGTATCTGCTCCTGCTGTTTTCTCTTCTCTCTTCCGTTTCCACATTTTGTTCCTTTCTTCTGCTTCTTCCCAAAGCAAATTTTCTTGTTCAGTTTCAGGCAAGATTTTGTTAACAGGGGCTGACTTTCCTGTCTTCATGTCCCGACCCACAAATGTAAAATCTGCTACAACAGCAATGCAGTCTGATGGATTGGAGATTCCTGTACGGCGAGGTCTCATTTTTATGTACTTACTAACGCAAGAAGGTCAAATAACCAAGAACTTATGACCACATTTTGAAAATGAGAATATTAAACATGGCTAGAGATGATATGGGATCACGAAGGTTTCAGCCTGCTTTCTCATTTATGTCAATATTAGAGCCAGATTAGAAACTTTAAACAACAGAAAACAAGCATACAATTTTATAACTGGTAGGCAGCTGAATGTTCACAGAAAGAAATCAGACGGCAACGGGTTGAAAGTTAGTCTAATGATCGCTTCAAACACCCAAGTATAATCCCACTGTAATACCTTCTACCGGCTGAGTCACTTCCAGTTGAATCTCCATGGAAGACTTGCCAACCCATGTGACCGCACCTGCTATTTTCAGGTCGGCTTCTAAACTGATGGGCCTTTTTATAGCCATCCTATCAACAGAAGCAGTGACCAGCAGCAAAGGCCCCATTGTCCCTTCATTGTTGCGGCAGTGCTGGTGAACAAATTAAGTATTGATTAAGAAAAATAATAATAATCTCTATTCTCAATCTTCAGCATGAGTAAAAGGAGATGATGGTTTAGACCGTAACACGACCAAAAAGATAAAAACACTCGAAAAGTTATTTCGAACCTTATAGGAAATGATTGCGGCAAGAGCATCAAGATCTTCAACCAACTTTTCCATCCTAATCTCATTCCAGGGGTTCCTATACTGCTCCCTCAGTATATAATCTGAAGAGAACTTATGAACAAAACTGGTCCTGCTTTGCGACGGGGTTTTTGCCACCAGCTCCCTCTGTGAAGTCCCATCAAATAGCGAATGATCTGCTTTCTGGAATATGCTTGTAGTTTCTTCCAGCCACATGGCACCGGTCACCGGTGTGTGATACATTCTAGGCAACAAGCTGATCATTTTCCGAATAGGATTCCCTGCATCCATTGTTGCTGAGCTATGAAGTAGTGAATCTATGTCCTCTCCTGGTGTTGAATAATAACTTGAAAATGCTCTTTCCTGAAAAAGGTTCCTAGAGATTCGATCAGATGCGAGTATTTCTGATAACTTAGACATGCGAGTGGTGGCAATGAGTTCATTATAAAGGCAACTACTTGACAAAGAAATTATTGAACTTGATCCAGAAAGCGACCTGAAGCTCTGCCGATCATTAGGTGGTTTAAGTGTAGAATGTAGTTGGAGGGATGATGACATGCGATTGAGTTGTAGTAAAGGGTAACGTAATGGTATTCTGAAGAGTTTCATGTTTCATGTTTCATGTTTCATGTTTCAGGATTGATGAGCTTATAGGATTCTAAGATTTAGTCCATATTGTTAAGATTTGAATTATCATTTATATGATAAGATGTTCTAAACTTTTTCTTTTGACAACAAAATAGAATTGGTATAATACACAAAACACGTTGAAGCCGTAATACATGAACCTGGAACAAGTGGTTATGTACTAGGAGGAGGACTGTGCAACACACAGCAATAGTCAACATATCCAGTCCAACGCTGTCTTTCTATCGTAACAACTCAGTAGACGAACAACTCAGCAGACGACATACTCAACGTGTTGAGGCACCCTCATCCTAGTCTAATCAACCCTTGGCCTTGGGAAACACGTTTTTGTTCAATGAAATTTCCATATCCAGATGCTTCACGCACATACCACACACTCGCATTGATTCCTTCTTCTTTTTCAGATTAAGAATCATCAACATTCACCCTTCTCTTCTCTCGGAGAACAGCATCTAAGGGGTCTAAGAACTTTCACAATTTTCATCTTCCATGTCTAAATTACTATTATAAATTTTTTATTAACGGGTGTAAATTTATGATTAAGTCATAACATAACATAACATTTCAATGTAGTTTTAGCATTACAATTATACAGAAGGATCAAGAGACTTTTTGTCTTCATCATATGTAAAAACCTTATTCAAAATATGCATAATACTTCTGTAATTATCCTTATGTGTACATGCCATCCATTTTTTTTCCACTACCATGACATGACCTTTCCAATGATGGCGTACATGATCAACATAGATGATTGGTATGTCTCTGAAAGTTTGACTTTTGAAACATAATTACAAACTTTCCTATTTGGCAATGTAACATTCTTGAAAAATGGACACGGAATGGCATGCCATACGATTAGCTAACTATATCATTACTATTTTTTGATCTGGAAAACATAATGTAATGGGAGGTCTCATGTTTCCCTCTCCTCAGCTGTACTATTTTCTTCTATCCTACTACCCAGTCTGACGATGTCTTCAACCAAAATCTTCCCATCTGTTTCACATTGGTGAAAGCACTAGTCAGAATATTTATTGCTATGCATGGAAGAAATTGAAAGAACGTAACATCCCAATAGACAAGTACAACACACTGTGCAAAAACTTTCATGTAATCTTATACGGTCCTGGTCCTGCTATGCATGGAAGTAATTGAAAACACGTAACATCCCAATCAGAAGACAACACTCTGTTCAAAAACTTTCATGTAACCTTATACCGTCCTGCTATGCATGGAAGTAATTGAAAGAACGTAACATCCCATCAGGAGACAAGTACAGCACTGTGTGCACAAACTTTGCAAAAACTATCACGTTATCTTATACCATTGCAGATTTTCACAAGTCCATCCTTTTCTCACATGAAATCCTGTTACAGTTAAGGTATTTCAATATGTTATTTAATTTTATCCACATATTTATATAGACCTTACATAAATATGTGGATGAGATTTAATAAAACAAGGTAAGAACACTATAACCGGAATAGAGAATCTGTTCCCTCCTTTTCCATTCGCAAAATTTAACTTGTATCATCACTAATATTTAATGAAAATAAATTGTTCTTTGCAATTGAAGGTCGAAAACTTTAATTTGTTATTGTTGTCAGAAAAATAAAACGCAATGATCCTCAATTTATTTTTAAATGATCTGTAAGGAAGCATCTAGACTATACTTTGATCAAAGAGAAAAAAGGATTATGAAAGTTCAAACATGAATACACAGAAACATGTTTTCTCCAGAAGTAAATCACCCCAGGACATACTAGCAGAAAGAGTACCAAGATTCTGAAACCAGATAAGAACATGATAAAAGCAATCTCTGACTAAAATGTAGAGCAGCAGAATGCTATTCCCCTTGTCCAAAAGGGTTTCTAATCTGACCTCATTCAATCTTCGACTTGTATAAAGTCACAGGATTGAAAGCCACTGAAATACATGAAGAACTTTGATTCTATTGCTATATATCCAAACCCCACTAGCAAACATGAATATTCCTCTCATCGTCATAGTTTAACAATGTATCACAGGTAACTACCAGGGGAAAATTTAAATGTTCAGTAAGAAAGAAATATTAGGTCGTTTCAATGATGGAACTAATGGCATGCAACTCAGACAAAACCATGCATACACATAGCCAAATCGGACTGCTTACCTCCATCCTTGGAAAGACTGCTGATGAGTTCTTGAACACCTTCTCTGCCCAAAGTGTTCTTTAGGTACATAGCTGCAGCTGCCACCTCTTCAGGAGTAACTTTTCCATCAAAATCCCTAGACAAATAACATTAAACATCATAACTAAGCATTAGACAGTACCGTGCACTTCATGAACTGGAAATTATAACACCAATGCTGTCAATGACCTCCAAAATGGATACAATTACTTGAAAGCCATTTAGGGAGTGGAATTAATAGGGATCAACCACTATCCATAACAAATGCATGCACAAGCACGAACATTCATTTTAAAGTTTATATATGTCCCTTCCAAACTTAATTTTTGGATACCACCATATCATATCATTTGTTTTGAATATGTTGCTTGAGCGTCAGTTTATGTACAGAAAGTATCCAGGGAATGTTAGATATGATGCCGGCAGCATTAAATTACTTTAACGTTAGATGCTTATGCTTTTGTTTCTTATGTATTTTCATTGTTCTTGAGATATTGAACATTTTCTTAAATGAGTTAAGTCTGCTTATAATGCTTGTAACTCTGTTCTCAAAGAGAGTTTGCAAGGACAGAGCATACACTTTTACAGCATTGCAATGCAGCAAAAATCTCAAGATAAAGAATAAATTGCACAATAAAAACAATGATTCACCTGTCAAGTAGTCGCCACTGGTCACCGATTTTGGCATCGACATCATCAATTTCTTTCTCAAGATTTTGAAGCATTGCATCAACCTGAAGTTAAAGCACATAATAGAAAATGAGGTTGAAGGTACCAAGTGTATAAAATGTGCAAATAGCGGCTTGAAAATATAGCAGTATATGTATTTGACCTTCTCTATTAATGCTGAAGAAATCTCATCAGGTTCATCTGCTTCAGAAGAATGGTCAGTATCCTCTCGAGCAGCTATATATGCCTTGATTGCCTCCTTTCCACCCTCTGTACCCTCTTTCTCCACCATGCTATTATAAAGTTCTATCTGAAATATCAAAGCCATAATAAGGGCATGTATTAGTTTAGTGTTATAATTGTTTGACAATACTAGGATGACCTTTCGAAAGCCCTTGAAAGAAAGTTTGGCTTCTGAAACAAAATGAAAGCATTGGTTTCATCAAGTTACTTTATGCAATCATTTATGAACTTGGGAGGAAAGAAAATGAATAAATAAAGCAATCTTTGCCAATTGACAATAAAGTCACAGTTTTGGATCACCAATACTTCCACAAGATGATTTAGAACATAGGAATCTCTCATTCTCAATCACAATGTAGACAGTTTCAGTCGGGAGGGTTTTCCTTTTCATTCGATGAAAAAATTAGTCCAAGAAGTAGGACTAAATTCTTTATAGTTAGGCCTCCACACAGAATGGTAAAGCTCACTATTTTTCTTGACATATTAACACCAATATAAAATACTTTTATCTGATGTACAATTTCTATATTAATAAGTAGCTAGGGTCAGCAAATGATGAAAATCAGACATGCAAGCAATGGGGCAATTCCTTTGAAGTAAATAATCAAGATTATGAATTTTCAAATCAGTTCAACAATGGATCAATACCTCTTTATTGACAAGGCTCAGAAACTCTTCTCGCTCTCTGCTGACTGACTGCCACAATACATAGAAGAAAATATTTCAGGATATGGAGGATCAGTAGAACTTCCCCGCTCTCGGATCAAACAAATCAATATTTAACATAATGACAGAATGATCATTAAAAACATTTTTTATCCTAATTCTTACAGATGCTGAAGCTAAAACAGCTAGAGCCCGACTGAGTTCACAGAGTTGCTCTTGTTTCTCCAATATTTTTTCTCTGGTTAGTTCTTGTGCTTCCCTTGCTGTCGCAATAGTCATCTCTTTCAATGCCACATCATCTTCAATAATCGTAGACTCTTTCTTCTTGGCAAGCTCTTCTTCCTCCTTTTCTTCCTCCTCCTACATGGTATCAATTGAAACCAACTAAAGTCTGAGGTAAAGCACGAAAATAATATACAAAAGACTTAATCACATCTGCAAATCGACTTCACAGCTCTGTGCAACTTTGGAACTGACATTCCAGACCTGAAACTCAAATTCTAGCAACCCATTATTTTTAATCTCTGTGAGTTTAACTAGTTGATATCTCTTCTGTTCGCCCTACATCAAAAACTTTAGTTCTGCTAGGAAGATGATGGAACCATTAAATTTAAGTACTAAAATTTTAACTGAAAATCTGAATTCTTAATGAATCATCAACCAGAAACAGATGCTCTGACAGCACAATTTTGGAACTCAAAAAGGAGATGAATAATCTCTTATTCAGCAAAGAATGTAAAGTCGAGATTCCTAAGGATAAACCTTGATAAGTTCTTCTTGCATAGCAAGATATTCCAGTTTTCTTCTCCTTTCTGAAACACTATCTTCTGATGGCAAAGCTGTAACACCAACAGTATCCACAACTTCATCAGGAAGAGAAGACAGCGTTGCCCGAACTGCCTCCTCTGGTTTCAACTTTCCAGAAACAGTAAAGGCCCTGCACACCATTTTTACCACATTATTAAGGTTCTTATCTAAATCTAAAGCATATATTGCTAACGAAGCTTCAACTGAGAATACAGAGTCTAGAAAGAACATAATCCATTAAGGAACACTACAATCACCTTGAAAGGATCAACAGGGAAGATGGCACGGAATGATTCAAAGAAAGATCCAACCAATCACGAAGCTGTGAAAAATCAAGAAATTAAAAATTTATCAACTGAAACCAAGGGTTTCAGAGTACAAATGTCAAATAAAAGAATTTTTCTACCAAGATCACCAAAACCATACAATATCTATTGATAATATAAGTTGGTCAATCATGCATAATGCTTTTCTTAGCTTTACCACTCCAATTTCAGATCACGTCTTTTAGGTGAAGAATGACTGTTTAAAATAAAAACTTGGAGACCAGTGATGGGAAGTAGATGCATAACATGCATCATCATTCATTAATCTAAGGTCACAAAGAATATCTGGAGCAGGCGAGAAGTCATTCTGGCAGCCTGTGCAATTAGTGCATCATTTAGACGAGTGATGGGAAGTTGATGCATAACATGCATCATTATTCATTAACCTAAGGTCACAAAGAATATCTGGAGCAGGAGATAAGTTATTCTGGTAGCCTTTGCAATTATTGCATCATTTAGTCATCAAATCTTCATGTTTTACCAGCTCAAACTCACCTGGTTGTTCATCTATGCTACTTAAATTAAAGTAACAGTGAGCAATTACTCAATTCTTAGACAGCCGTTTAAATCATAAAAGCATGTTTTGTGTAAGCTTGAAATATAAGTTAGGGACTAAACCAAAAAACCTGTTGCCGCATTTCCTCAACTGAGAACAATCCAAGCATGCCACGTTCCCTGCAATCTTCACGAAGTTCAGCCTCTGAAAGAGACTCCACACCCTCTGCTTGAATCAGCATATCATCATTCTTGATCCTAAATAATTAATGATGAAAAAGAACAATGAAAACATAATCTCTTTACTGTCTAATCTCAAATGAAGAACAATTACTCACCCAATGATACCTAATTCCAATTGCTTATGGTCAATAATAAATGAGTAAAATAGGCAACAGCACAATGCTAGACAAATCAAACAAATGCAGAAACTCATTTATGTACATATGTTTGCTATTTGGCTGCTTTTGTACACAGATGAAAAAAGACATGCAGACTAAAGTTGTACGATTTCAAAAATTAATCCAATATTTTAATGCTCTCTTCTGTGCACCAAAGAGTTTATATTTAAAAAGGAAATGCCATAGGTTAATTGATTACTGTAAAATGCACATATTTTTTCTCTTGAAACAACTTAAAATTTAGAAATGAGAAGTACTTTAACTAATTAAAGATTGGAAACATGAGTTTCACCTTTGTAGTCTTTTGCGGAGCATAAATCGCAGATAAGCATCTGTTCCAAAAGGATTGATTCCCATATATTTACACATATTTACCAATCGAGGCCTGAAAGGAGCAAAATAAAGCAATAAAAGGAAACAAGTCACTAAATCATGAGAGAATACTGAGATATTGAGAAAAACAGTTATGCCAACATAAATATGGAAACACTGGCCAAAACCCAACCTGCTGATATTATCTAAAGTTAGTTCATCGTTGAATAGCTTAGCAAAGCTCAAGATCTCCTCGTTATAAACTGTGCCACCTCTTCTTATCTACATGATCAATATACTAGTATTAGCTAATGTAACAAAATGAAAAGGAGAAGATAAACAACAAACAAACAAGTCTAAATAAGTCCAACTGCCCAAAGTTAATTCTTACTCTGTTCAAGAATTCATCAAGATCTTCAGCAGTCTTCTTAATTTCTCCACTTCTAGAGTTCTGAACTTCCTTTGCCATTTCTTTGACAGTATCCTGAAGAAACTTTGCATATTCTATCCTTGCTTTTAGCTTCCTCTTCAAAGCTTCCTAAATATTGGCCAAGTCAGGGAAAAGCAAGAAATGTGGTTAAAATGGATAAAAAAGAAGAAAAGTTCTGTTTATGTGCAAACCCAAATTGTGCTTTTTAAGTGAGAATGCAAATGAATGTATACCAAGATTTATCACATTCATGCTTTGATAGGATAATTAGTGAAGCATAAAGTTGTGAACTAAACATAATTCGAGCTTCTCAAGTTGAGCTTATTTATTACATTCATGCTTTGTTAGGATAATTAGGGAAGCGTAAAGTTATGAACTAAACATAATTCTAGCTTCATTTGATTATATCATAAATTCTAAATTCATACTCATTTTAAGAGTGTCAAAACCTCAGTGAACTTGAAAATATAAAATCAAATCTAAAACCAAATAAGACCTCAGGAATATGAAAATAAACTTTAATAAGGATAAATGTTGCCTAACCACACACTCATTTCATTATTCATAAGTGACAGTAAATCAAGCTTATCCATCAATGGATAACCATATGTGAGCAAAAGGAGCTTGAAAATGAAGTGCAATTTTGTTTGCTAAAATACTCGAGGATGGCAACCAACTTTCAGGCTGTCCATTTCAGGCCATGACTTTTTTAGGAGTTAATAACATATACTAAATTAATGTCTGCTCATATTAAACACAAATGGAGAGACATCCACAGCCACTGAAGGAGATTTGGCCAAGGAACACTAATAGTACGTTAACTACCTTTTTCATTAAACTACTCACTAAAGAGAAAAATGGCAGCAAGAATCAATGGTAACTAAAAAGAAAAGAGTGAAGACATTGAAGCTATACTGCAGCAACAAACTATGTAGAAACAACAATGAAACTATAGCATATACCTTCTCTTTCATTTTATCTTGAAAGGTTGATGGCAACATGTTGGGAAACAATTTCAAGAACACTGGCAGAAGAAACTCCATAAATGGAACTATGATGAAAACTGTAAAGGGTACAAGTCTAAAAATATCTGCAGTAGTTCGAGTTAGCTGTTGCCTCTCTCTTCTTGATAGAGACTTCCCACTAGAAAGTTTCAATAGCAATTTTGAACTGATCCTCACATCAGCCCACAAAAGCTTGAAGCCTAGCCAGTAATGTTGCAGTGTTGAGACAAGTTCATGTTTCCAGTAAACAAGTTTTTTGGCCCAATCCTCCCTGGAGAATTAGAATTAAGAAATTAGTAATAAATAAGTATATAAATTGAAGAGAACATAAAGGTAGCATTTTGAACCTGCTCATAGAAGCTACAGCTTTTATTGAAGGACCAAGTCCTAGAAGCACAGTCCATGTCCTTTGTAAATTGGATTCAACGACATTTTGAGATTCTTCTTGCAACCTTTTGGCTTTCACTTTGGCTTTTGCAGAAGTCAAGCCTTCAACAGCTTGATCACATTCTTCAGGAGATGCTTCCTTTATCTTCTTAGCAACCATTTCATTTTCCTCATCATCACTGCTCACTTCTGGTTGTTTGGCTGTAGCTGTTGAGGCAGTACGAACAGAAGGTAACATCAACCTCATTGGAGAAAAGAACCCTGATCTCAAATGTTGAAGACCAAGTGCATGTGAACTGTTACATGCATGCCAAAAGCTTCCTGAACCCAAAAACCCATCTAATTTTGCTTGTCTCACCATAATCTCATTTGGTTCCTTTACACAGTTAGACTCTTCAGTGGACTTGTTAACAGAAAAGCTATAGCACCCTACATGTTGAAATGTATTCCCAACACAATGGAAGCTCTGGAGTGAGCGAGCAGAGGTAGTCAGGTAATCAGAGATAAACTTCTTTCTTCTCAAGATTGTTCTCGAAGCCATTTTCAGGTATTTCCTCCTTTACAAAGAGATGGTCATTCAAATTGGTATTAAATACCCCGATTATGCTGTCAAAATAGAAGATTCAAACGAATCAAATACACCAACAAAATAGACAATCGAAAACAGACTCTGGTAATATTGTAATGAAATATTGATGATTTACAAATGGAAACACGTAAAGGTTTTATCAACTGTCACAAACAAGTCACTTCATTGATCAGAGAGCCTTATTCTAAAAGTAAATTAGAAACAAAATGAACGGGAATTAAATAAATGAAATCTCCACGAGTTGATATAACCTTTAAGTGGCAAAAGGACTCAGCAAAGTTTCCACTTTGATTCATTATACGAAAAGAAAAATCCCTTGCAGAATATTTCAGCTCCAGAAAAGTTGATTCCGAATCGCAATTTAAAATCTTGCTCCAGGCATTCATAGTTCAAACTTATAAGAACAACAATTAAATGGAAACTGTAGTAGTAAGTGCAGAGTTTAGCTATGAAACAAATTGCCTTGCATAACAATTCATAGCATAACTAAAAGAAAAGAAATGAAATGAGAGAATCAGATATAAAGGTTTATTGCATACATATTAAATATGTACACGTATCCCTCAAACAAGAGGGAGAAAACATGTAGCTTAAAGCTGCATTAAAAACGATGGAATCACCAGAAACCTGTAAAAAGGTGAAACTTCCCGAAAAGGGTACCCAAAACTTTGAGCGAAATTTTAGCTTTTGCAATGTGTCGAAAAGCTTTCAGTTTTTCTACGGTTGTCCCTATCCCACCACCAACAATCCACCAACACGAAGCCAATGAGTAAGAAATGAACAGACAACTTGAAGAGACTTATTATGCTTACACTTTACAAGACAAGTTGTTTGAAGACAAGCAATCAAACAAAGAAAATAAATAGGATGGTAGACGGGGAGAAAAAGGCAAGGGGTTTAAGGTAGGGACGGGGAATGCGAAAGTGCTTCTGTACTAGGAGCAGAACGATGACGTTTCGGGTCATCAGTTTGTGCTACGTTCGTATCATATTCTTCACAGTGTCTGTGTGGGAGTGAGAGCCCTACGTGGGCGGTGATTTGGGGCTGTAGGGTTTGGGCCATGTGGAAAATGTTTGGATTAAGGAGTAGGAAAACGCTGAATTACTTGCCTCTCTGAACCGAACCACCCGCTCATTGTAATAGCTCCGAAATATTTATTGTGACTTTGAAGTTTTATTTTTTTATGGCCAATTTTTTTTAATCTACGTTAAAATTGAGTTATTTGTAGATATGTTAATTAATATTAGTGGGTTGGTTTATTATATAGTCACCAATAGTTTGTTAGAGTTGGTTAGATCTATTAGCAATCTAGAACGGGACCAAAACATTTGTTCTCATTATCCTGTGCCTACTCTGTTCTATAAAAATTTATCCATTTAATGAATGAGACTCACAAAAATTGAACGGATGAGATCGCTTGAAAACAGGCGGTATATAGTAATTAGGAACAGAAGATCTACTCCCATTTAGAACACACTATTCTCATGTATATAAGCCACTCCTTAACCTAATGCAATGGATGATCATGTTCAATTTTTTCTCTCTATTTTTGGTCATTCTTTGCTTATTTGATGATAATGAAGTTTTTCATGTGCTTCTTTGTGGTATTAGAGCATTAAGATTTTGTTTACATCGAATTCATGAATTTTTTTCTTGTTCGATGTTGTTTCATTAATCATTAACATACTTAGGAATGGAAACTCATGTGAAAGATCAATCCATTATTAGAGATGGAATTCAGATTCACAATATATAATATGTTTTTGCAGAATTATGATCATCTTGGAATGGTCTTAGTTACATCACCATTAACAGAAAATAATTATCAGTCTTGGGCGTGTGCAATGAAAATTGCTTTAAGAGATAAAGTCAAGCTAGGGTTCATAGACGGGAAATTAACTGAACCTGATGAATCTTCAGCAAAATATGATTAATGGAAAAGAGTGGACTGTATGGGAATTTCCTAGATTCTGAATATGATTTCAAAGAAAATTATTGATGCTTTTATATACACTAACTCAACAAAAGAGTTATGGCTAGAGATAGAAGAAAGATATGGGGCTTGTAATGAGCCTCTCTTATACTAATATGGTATCGCACATTGATGGTATCACATTGTTAAAGCTATTAACTTTTTAGTTTCAATAAATTGATGACCTAAACAATCTAGAACTTACTATTCTCATGCATATAAATCACTCCTTGAACGTAATGCAATGAATGATCACATTCAATCTTGGCCATTCTTTGCTTGCTTGATGATGATGAAGAAGTTTTTCTAGATTTGTTCAGTATTTACGTGAGGAATGAAATTAAATAGTTAAAATTTCCAGTAAATATTGACCATGTAAATTCCTTTCTTCTTAATGTGTGTTGTGGTGAGGAGAAGGAGGGAGGGTATACGTCCATCTATCAATAAAGACAATATTCTTAAAAGACAAAAGGCATTTACATATTATACATACAAAGAAAGGACCATCACTGAGATATCCTTTAGATAGCACGAGGGTATGGGCAACAACATAACTCGTTTTCATTTTGATTCGACCTTAATCTCCAAGTTCTTTTCTTGATTAACGTTTTGACAGTGTGTTCATAACTTGACGGTCCCATAATAAGTTCTTCTCTGCTTGGTGTTTTCGCCTTTTCTCATAGCCTGCACAGAGAGTCCCATCACCAATGAGTAGTAATCAAAAGCAAAATCACATATTTACATTTTTAAGAAAAGAAAAGCAAAACACCATCTTTGATTTTTCTTTCTTCTTGTTTATTTATTTTCAATAAGGGGACATTAATACTAGAGTTCACAACATTGGAGGCCGGGGGAACATATCATCTGTTCCTATTAGTCTGTTCTTACCATATTTTATGAGCATCTATCTATCCAATAAATGACTCACAGAAAATGAATAGATGAATGCTCATGAAATAGAGTAGGAACAAAGTAATGTAAACAGGTGATCTGAACCTTGAGACAGGGACAAGTATCAGGAACGAGATCTTTTGTTACGGTTAGGGTGTTTCAACCCTGTGTCATTTAATTTTATCTACATATTTATGTGGACTCTACATAAATATGTGGATGAGATTTAATAGAATAAGGTAAATATTAGTTAACAGGAACAGAGGATTTGTTCCCCAAGTATCATTGACTTTACAAGTCCAGTCATCAAGTCAGTTGGCATATTATTTTGCAACGGTAGTTGTTAATCTTAAGCCATGTTTGTCCAATATCAATTGTTAGCTTACGTTTTCTACTCTTGTCAACCCTCTATTTACTAGGAAAATCCTTGGTGGATACGTTCTTTTCTTAAGATTATTGGGCCGCAAGAAACCACGAAACCAGAGTTCAAGATACTGGAAGCTACCATTCAAAGCTTGACGGAGTCATTGACTTATTGTTATTTCTAAGAAATCTGGTTAGGGAAACATACCAGGGCAGCTTGAATGTATCTTTCCACCTTCCCTGTTTTGAGCAGTTTGAAACTATTCTGTCCAATCGTACAATGATCTCAGAAAAGGTTGGCCGACCGACAGGTTCTGGATGCCAGCATTCATCAATCAACCTGCAAGCATATCATGACAGTACCCCAGAGATCAGATTCTAATAATATAAAACCAAATGTTAAGCAGGAAGACCACTTCTTAATCTATTTTCCAATGATTATCACTGTGATTGGATATGCAAAAGAAGTTTCCAAACCTTATTTATTACTGTAATTAAAGTGATGGGTTCAAATCCTTAATTGGATGGGATGGGATAAGCAATGGGGAGGACTACCCCTACGTGTAGCAAATGGCTCAAAGGGCCTGTTTAACACCATGAAAAGAATGTGTGTGATATCTGATCTTCAAAACTTACTCTCTGAGATCTGGAGGATAACTTCTTAGTTTGACTTTGAATGGCGGTCTTTTCTTCTCCAAGCACATCAGTCTCACAGTCTCTTCAGGAGACTTGGGGTTGAATGGCTGTACTCCCTCAAGCATCTAGACCAAACAAGAAAACAATTAAAAAAAAACATAGCGCCGAACGTTTAATCCTGAGAATTATCCATTGTTAAGGTAATGAGCAGCTTGATGACATAAAATGGCAGATGAAAATTGTGACAAAAAATAATAAGTGCGTCTTCCAAAGTGAGATAAGAATTTGATGTAATGATTCAAAATTCTTCTCATGATATGGAAAGCTTATATCTCATAACAAGGATATAATTGATATGGGCCTATTGAAAATGTGTACAAGAAATGTAACCAGTCTTTGTCAAAAATTAGTATCACAGATGAAGGTGTCTCAAAAAGTTAAACGCTGAAACCAAAATGAGAATTCTTAATCATGCTGATTGAGATATGTTTGAGAAAGAAAAGATACCTCATACAAAATTACGCCAAAAGAATAAGCATCCACAGATCTATCAAATATTTCATCTTTAAAGATTTCAGGTGCCACATATATATCTACAAAACCAACAAAGCAACATCATTACTTCAAATGAAGTCAGGAATCAAAATCAGGAATATTTCATGCAGTTCTTTGTAGAGAATGTGAATTTAATCAGTTCAAGTAACTAGAAAAAGAAAAGACAAAAGTTTGAGAAATCATAAGCTAATGTTAGAAATTGGGCACCCAACATCACTATAACAATGATGTACAAGCTTTAATGGGTAAAAAACTATCCAATTCTAAAAGTTGCAAATAATGTCTTACCTGAAGGGTCGGCAGAAGTACCAGGTACTAGCCTAGCCTTGTCAGGTAAAATCTGTGACAACCTTGTCAACCCAAATCCAGATACCTTCAACTGACCACCACTATCCAGCAAAATATTTCTGGCACCTTATCGAAATTTTAATCATTAAAGAAGCGTACATTTTAATGAGTAAAAGTGAAACATAATTTACAATGACATAGTTTTTTCATTTAGTTGTCTTACTTTGGCTTTAGGTCACAGTGGATGATCGGATCTGGTTTGCATTCGTGTAGATAATTCATGCCCCTGAGAACAAGAGATCAACCAAGACAGGTAAAGAGTAAAAGAACAGATGGAGAATAACTAGAGAATTGTAAAATAGGCCAAAAGAAACTTCTTATTATTCCTATCCTTTTATCCGTTTGTTGTTAGTGTGTTTCTGTGTCCACATCTGTGTTATGTGTTGTGCAGTGTTTGATACTGAAAAATGCCTAGCTCAGTATAAAAGAGAACAAAACTGTTCAGAGAATTTGACTTGCCTAGCAATATCAAGAGCAAATCTCAATGCTTTGGAAGGTGAAAAACGCCCTTTTTTTTGAAGATAATTTGCTAAGTCACCCTGAGATCAAGACACTGTCATATTAGAATTTAAAGGTTCAACTGAGGACATAGGATAACTGTTACAAGTGGTAAAGCATTTCTTTGGTTTTAAAAAATTTTCCAGGCCCAAGAATAAAACTATTAAAAAACAAACCCCCCTTCCCTGATTTGTTTGTGATGTACAATTTCATTTTTCACCCAAAAAAACAAAAATGAAACCAAAATCAGAGATGAAAATCAACTCCAAAGAATGTTTACCATCCAAAACCTGGAATAGGTGGTGGTATCCAACAGCTACAAAATGTTTAATGCATAGAAGAGTGTGGGAGAAAGATCAGGAGAAGGAAGACTATTTTGCTTACTTTGGGATGATACTCTGCAACAATCATCATTGGTATATTCTGGGTGACCGCTCCAACAAACTGAATCACATTAGGATGCCGAACCTTTTCAAGTAAAGTCAGCTCGTGCTTGAAAGCATTTCTGTCATTAAATTTAATCCAAAGACAAAGCAAAATAGAATATAAGATGTACTATCAACACTGAGAAGAAGCAATAGCTGCACTGATCTTAAGCAGTGAGAAAATAAAACAGAAGAGAAGAAAGAAACTTCATCATGGTAAGACATGAAAGTATAATATTAATCATCCATTACAAACCACATGACTTCATTTCTATACCAAAAGTAACTAGGAAAAATATTGCTAAAAGCATACAATAATCCAGAATAACAAAATTTTCAAGCATCAAAAGAATAATAAGATAACAACTAATCTAGGAGAAAATTTCAAAATGGGTTGTAAACGACACCAAACGAAGGTCCTGTATAGCAATATAAATGGACATAACAAATGTGCCTACTACAAAGCAGAAACTTAATACCAATTGAAGCCGAGACATCATATAAATTAATTGTTTTTCTGGATTCTCAATGTCAGAAGAAGAGAACAGTTTTCTAGTGCCTGAACAGATTCACAAGTTAAATTCAACAATGAAAAGGAAAAGAAACATACATGCTTTCAGGGTCCGAATATCTGTCCTTGTCAAGTATTTTCACAGCGACCTTGGTCCCATTCCATTTAGCCACTTGATATGACCCCTGTTCTGGAAAACAGTAGTTAATAACTCGAAGGACATCAAGGATATCAAAATAAAAGCCTGGAGGTAAATTTTTAAGAGAGATTTTCAGATGATTTCCCTATTCACAGAAATAAGGAGAATATGCTATTTTAGTATATTATATTTAACCAAAAAGTAGAAAAGCACATATGGTACGGCTACATCCTCGTCCATTCAAAATTTAACAAAGCAAAAAGAAAAGTCATTTTAATGGCAGATTTTGTATGAAGTTGCCCATGTAATCCTAGAGCTCTAATTACAACATAAGATTCTCCAAGATGGTGCCGTAGGTCCTAAAGAACATCATCAGTTATAGAACTTTGTCAGGCAAAAGTTTTTAGAACAAGTCAAAAAAATGAAACCAAAAGGATAAAAGGCATGCCTTTGTGATCCCATCAGACTTCCGGACCTGAAGCTCCAAGGGATTAAGCTCATATTCTGGAACTTCTCGAGGATTTGCAACACACATTGGTGTCTTCCGTGTTTTCTAAATCAATGAAAACAAAATTATGTAAGCATATAGATTCAAAAAATAAGATAAAAGATTAACAATTTATGCTTGAAAGTTAAAAGATATGCAGGTATCATACCGGCGCTTTGGCTCCTCGGGCTTTCAAGATATTATAAACATCTACATTTCCATAGTACTTGGCATCAGCACATGCCTGCACACATATGGAAAGCAATTCTCTTAAAAAACCCAGCATTGAAGGAGATCACATTTGCAGAAAAGTTGACGAAACAAAGAAGAAGTGAATTACCGTACTGCCCCATCGATCACGAGCGTCGATATTAGCCTTACGGCTCAACAAGAGTTTGACGACCTCGACGTGACCTTCACAAGCAGCGATATGGAGAGCGGTTCTGCCATCCAAATCAATGCTGTTCACATCAACCCCTTCTTTCAACAAGTCCCCCACACCCCGAACATCGCCACGACAAGCGAGGAACAGCAGCTGCATGGTGGAGTCGAGATTCTCGGGGACGGTGAGTTGGTCCTGGTTGGCGGGGCTTCGACGAATGGGGTCGAGCGAGGACTGTCGGCCGAAGCTGAAACGCATGTTGTTTCGGCGAGTATCTAAGGAGAGATTGCGGGAAATCTGGCGACTAAAGCTCCGGCGGACGGAGCCGGTGGAGAACTGGCGCGAGATGCCGCGCTTGAGCTGCTTGGCAATGCCGTCCATGTGTGTTAGTTGTGGTTGGTTGAATGAATTGAAGATGTTGGTATGATGCTCTACATAAGGAATGAATGATAGCGTTGGAGAGCTGAGAAGGGAATTGGAGCTCTCGATTTGCGGCAGTTGAGAGGAGGGTGCTAAATAGAGACACCCCCCTCCCTCACCACTATCTTGCCATACATAGAGATGTGAGAATTTCGCTGCGTTTTTCTTGGACTTAAGAATAATAATAATAATAATAATAGTAATAATAATTAAAAGAGAAAGGATTTTTTTAAAAATAAAAATAAAAAGAATTTTTTTTATATAGGAAATTTACAATGTCTTAAAATCGGACCAGAACCGGTCAAAGAAAAGGTACGTCCACGCGTCCGCCTCCGCGACCAGCGCGGCGAGGAACGGCTCCGCGACCGCACGGTGCACGTAGACGCGCTCG
>JAOQMM010000001.1:15082211-15098979 GCA_027563515.1 Erythroxylum platyclados
AATCTGTCCCTTTTACATTATGTTCTTTTGCTTCCTACATAATACAAGATATATTTTCACTAATTATACTGAAATAGCGGCACTTGTTAGACTTACCATTAATAGAATTTTAGGGTATAAATATCTTAAGTTCTAGTTTCTCATCCCTAACCCTCAAGGTTTATAAACATCAATCAGGGCCATAGAAGTGTCTAAGAAAGGTCATCCTAAAATTAGAGGCAAATGTTGATTCAGCTATATTTAGTACCATAAAATCTATGGGAATAAGAAACTTACCAATTCTTGTGGCCACATCTTTTATTATATTTATCGGACGTTTAAAAGAGTGGTTTATTAGTTATAGAAAGATAGCAGTACGTTTAAGATTGCCGACCTTCAGCTTCTTATAAAATAAAAAGGAATGAGGCTAATGCTTGCCCCTAAATCACACAGGACATGATCGAAACTTAGGTCTCCAATAGTACATAAGACGGAGAAACTATCATGATCCTT
The DNA here is from genome assembly GCA_027563515.1 of Erythroxylum platyclados. Lineage (NCBI taxonomy): Eukaryota > Viridiplantae > Streptophyta > Magnoliopsida > Malpighiales > Erythroxylaceae > Erythroxylum > Erythroxylum platyclados. The sequence goes on from JAOQMM010000001.1 coordinate 15,082,704, forward strand.
AAGCTTCGGAGGTGGTATATTGTAAGATGCAACCTTACACTTTTTAGGCTAGGTCATAGCTTCATACTCCTTGAGTCTTCTGCTATTATATAAAATCTCCTTTAAAAACCTGAAATAAGAAGGTATTTTCTTTAAAGCATAATATTTTTTAAGAACTGCCAAAAACTTCTTGAATTTCTTATCTAGCTTTGCCTTCACCAAACTTTGGGGGAATAGTATAGGCAACTTATATGGTGTAGGGGAAATCTATTTGGACTATTCCTTTTCTCCTTCCTCTCTCTCAAACTTATTTTCCTCTGTAATGCATGTTTTCTTTCCTCGATTTCTGTCGCTCTTAATCACTTCTAACCTAGGGTTATTAGTCAATTTATTAATCCTTAATATCATAACATTACAATGCTACCTAATATTCTCAGGTTTTCTAAGTAATTGACCATATGGTTTACAATGCTCCCTAATATTCTCAGGTTTTCCAAGTAATTGACCATGTGGTCTAATGGTAAAACTAGCTTACTGCTATTTGGGACTTGAGCGTCTTATTGTGGGTAGCAACAATGTCCACCTTAAATTAAGCTTTCTAATCTCTTTCTTGAATTTTTCATTCTGCATGGCTTAAGTAGGCTTGGCAATTTTGGCCCAGCCTAGTTCTTTGGGCTTGTCCAACCTCGAGTCCTAGTTGCTCAAGTCCGGCTCGACCTGAGGCCCAACAAATCATGACAAAAATACATCGTTTTGATTTAAAAAAAAAATAAATCAACTTGGGTTGGGCTTGAGCCCCTAAACCTATTAGGCCCAAGGCCGAGCTTGCCTATGTCTGGCCTGACCCTACCCATTGCCATCTCTAGGCTTGAGTTGTAAGGAATTTTCTAAAAAAGGTTGTAAGTTTGATTTCTAAAAAGGGGGTTAAATGATCTAGGCTGAAACACAAGTGGTTGCCTATTTTAAGGTATAAGGTTAAACTTGCTTTCATAAGAGAGATTGTAGTAATTTCTCCAACCAAAATTATAGGTGTTTGAAAATGGATTATTCTTCTAGTTAAGATTGCTGATGAAATTAATCTGTTTCAAAGAGGGATAATGCACAAACTAGCTAAGTGTCTTAGGGATCCACAACTATCATAAACCATATTAGTAGCACTGACAACATTAACATTCACATTATCTAACTTTCTGGCAAGGCATCTACCTTAGTAGTAAGAAGATTTAAAGCATCCAAATCATACTTGGAATCTTCTTGGGAATGGCCCTCTATCTTGACCATTGGTTAATGGTTTTGAGTTATGCTCTTTATAAGGTTGTACGATTTGTCCACTGGCTTATTCATCAAAGCTCCACTAGTAGTGGTATTTATATAAATCTTCGTGTTGAAAGCCATTTCAATGTAGAAGATTTGAATAATGACCAACTTCTCTAAACTATGGTAGGGACAGTACCTCGACAACTCCTTGTATCTCTCCTATGCCTCATATAAAGACTTGCCTTCTCTCTAAGCAAAGGTGGTGATCTAGTTCCTTATTTGTGTAGTCTTGCCTGGAGGCAAATACTTTGCCAATAATGTATAGGAAAGTTAATATTAAGTAGTAATTAACCCTACTGGTAAGGTCTGTAACCATGCTCTAGCTTTATTCGTTAGAGAGAAAGGGAATAATAGGAGCTTAATTTCATTAGGAGTAGCTTTAATGTATCATAACACTTTAGAAACATTGATAGACGAAGGTTGAGGTCTTCAGATGTTGAAAGTCCAAACTAGGTTTGATGCAACATGGGTATGAAGGAGGAGTTTAACTCGAAGTTAGCAGTTTCCATGCTAAGCATAAATGCTTAAATTGATGCCCTGTGCATTTAGTATGGCAAAGTCCTTCAATGATCTCATATTCTTTGTAGTCATCTTTACTTTCTAAACTTCCATTCTCCTTTAAAGTCTTCTTCTTATGTGCAATGTTCTCTCGATCTTAAAGTTTGGTTCTATAAGATTTCCTTGATTGTCAGAATTGTGCATATAAGAGGCGATCTGCAAAAGAGAAAGAATAAAGTATAATTCATTAAATAAACAATGAAACTAAAACAAAAGTTAAACAAAAAGATCTAGTCTAGTTAGTTTGCAAGTTTTTAAATATTAATGCCTAATCACTGGCAATGGTGCCAAAACTTGTCTATTATTTTATTGTAAATGCATGATGTATCTATAGCTAGCACTGGCAAGTATAGGTCAATCTCACGAGGATTATTGATTAACTATCCACTACTCACAAACTTTACAAACTAGAATAACATTTACAAATGGATGAATAAAAAAATAAAAGTAAATAAAAATTTTAAATATTAATGTAAAATAATGATCAAGAATATACAAAACTATGAATTAAATAGATTTAGGCCAAGTTTCCGTAGCACTTTACTATATTCACTTTCATCTTTGATTGATGAATTATTCTAACTTCTTAGATCGGTAAGAGTTTCCAACTTAGGCTATTTTTTCTTTCAAGACATATAATACCTTTCAAAGGTTAACCGACCGAAATCTCTTTCTAATCTAGACAACCTAAGAATGCCTTTGTTCATTCTATAAACTCTCTTGATAGGTCTTACCCTATTCTAGTAAGGTCTTGTGACTTCTCTCAAATATCTCATACTTAACCCTCTTGATTCACAATGTGATCTAGCTATATATCTCATCTCTCAAATCTTAATGGATAAATCATATATTGAATCTTCCACTTTTGCTTCTTTGATTTAGTTAATATAAAAGCATGAATAAATAACAAGACTGTAATTTCATTAAATCAAAGAATGAACGGAAGTACATCGCATCCTAGTTTTTTCCTTCTTAAATCTATATCCTTATTAGTTCATAATCACAAAATGAACATCAACTTGAAAACAATAAAGAAACCAAGATTTCTTTTTCTTGTGTAGATAGAAATATGACCTGAAATGGTTGAACTTCTTAAATTAAGTGTCAAATCCTTCAAAATGTTCTAAAACACAAGTAATATGCAATGAACAAAATGTTTAAAATAATGTATATCTAACATATGTTAGTTTATATATAGTTAGTATTGTATTTATGATTGTGTTATTCAGATCTTTAATTCTAGGAACTAATCCAGATTGTATATGGTTATATACGCAACTTCTTTGTAAGTAGTAAAAATACAATTTAGAGAATTATTCTTCGTAATAGTGCTTTTTATTATCTCTTTCCTTCAATTATCTCTTAGTTGGAAATAAAGTGCTTTTTATTCTCTCTTTCCTTCAATTATGGCTTAGTTGGAAATAAATTAATTTGATTTTAATTTATTATGTGAATTTTTTAATAAGTATTATAAAATTAATTAAATAAATAAAAATTAAAAATTATTAAAATAAATTCTGTTATTTTAAAATAAAATTTGAATTGGGTTTTTATTTTTGAATATATTTATTATTTAAAATAATAGAAATATTTATATTTAAAAAATTAATGGAAAATTCTGCGACCACTAAAGCATCCGAGTCCAACTAATAAACATTTCATAAGAAAGTGAAAAGAAAGAGTGGACAGAACAGAAGAGATGAAGAGGCCAAGAGGGTAGTTAGCATCTCATATGTGACTCAGATGGTGGGGTTGAAGGTGTGGTCATGAGAACATGCAAATGTGTAATGATTGCAGCGGATGATGCTTAACGACACAAGGGCCCCACTTCCCATTCTTTTAATTATCTTTTAGTAGTGACGGTGACTCTCACTTTCATGTGTAATAATAAATCAGGGCTGAGTTAACTCAGACTCGCTTCCTTCCTCACTTGCCTAGACTAATTACATTACGAACAAACGATGAAGAAAAGGAAAAGCCTCCGAAGATCCAATAACATACCAAAAAACTGCAACTGATAAAATAGTATAGAAGAGGCAAAGGGTTTCTAATCCTCTACCCCCCATTACTCCCTCTCCATCTCTCAATTTCTTACATTTGAGGTTTCCTCTCTTTCTTTTTCTGTTTCTTCTCTTTTTTATTGCTAATTACTATTTCTGGTTTTTGTACCTAGATTCTTTCTCTCTCTCTCTCTCTCTCTCTCTCTCTCTCTCTCTCCATTATTTTCTCGCCTTCCAAACGCCTCTGTTTTCTTCTTCTTTAACTGGACAAATTGTTTGGTGGGCGTTTCTCTCTTTTTTTTGTAAAATATAAATTTTGTTCTTTTCATTTTATTTAGACTTATTCTCTTGAATTAACGTCGAACTTAATATCTTTTGATCTTTTCCACCTTGGGTATTGATGCAAATGGGGTTTTACGTTTCAGGGTTTGGCTCTTGGTTCATTTCGATTTGATCGGTGAAGAAGGGTTTCTGCTGTCTGGAGTTTTCTTTTGTCGGTGATTATTGTGTTTGGATGTTCTGTTTATGTGGGCCAGAGTACGAATTTTGATTTAGAACCTAAATTATCCCAGAAAGAAAGGGTTTTCATTGGGTTGTCTTCTTTACCTTTATCTTCCATCGATTGCCGTTTTGCTTCTTATTTTGTTTGGAGAACGGTATGTGGTTTGTATCTACTTATCAAGAATTTGTTTTATAAGAGTGTAGTTTCTGGAGGAGCAAATTATCGTTTATATCACAGCAAACTGTTCAGTTTATGTTTTTTGAGACAATGTATTGGTTTACTGTTTGGATGAAATAAGTGCTGCTTGATTAAGATACTTTTAATTCGGAGAAGTGGTGTGGTTGAAGAGCGAGAAGAATGCAAAAGGAGATGGCACTTATTGATGATGCTGTTATGCATATGGGGAACGAGATAAATGCTGAATACTCCTCTTCTGCTGAAATGGACACAGAAGAGAATGAAATTGGAAGTCCGATTAATGAGGGTCAGCTTTTTACTCCAGAAAATGGTGAGGAAAGTAATGTGGTATTTTCAAGAGAAGCACCTCTTATTAGTAAAGAGTCAAGAAGGACTAGTGTCTGTGATTGTAGTTCCAAGAAGCTCAAATCACATATGGTTGGGGTGGAGACTGACACTGGGAGGAAGGAGACTATGGGTTATGAGAAGAGGCTCAGTAGACAAGACAGGATTGAATTAGGTCGGTTGTTTCAGGGTGCCGTGAGTTCCCATGATTGGGACCTTGCAGAAAGCTTGATACTTTTGGCAGATCCGCAGACCCTTAATGATGCTTTGTGCATCACACTGGACTCTATCTGGTTTCTGAGCACACAGCAAGAGCTTCGTGGAATCACTGGATTGATTAAGAAGATCATCGCTAATGGTGCTTATGACTTCACTAGAGCTGCACTTAGGACCTCTTTTCTTGCTTCGTGCGTTTCAGCATGCCAGAGTCGAACAATGAGTCTTGCAGATACTGTGACAGTAATGGCTGAAAGGTGTGTCATTGTGAGAAAGGGGAAAAAAAGAAGAAGAAAGAAATCACTGTTTCATGATCAGATAGATCATTAGTTGCTTTGTCTTGTTATATGACTTTTGATCACCTTCAGAAATACTGATTTCTAATGGAAACAAATGAATGTTTGTTTGGCACCAACACGTGTTTCTATGCATGAATGCACAGGTAGGGTGTGTCTTGTTGCATGCTTCTTGATCTGTGCTTTTGCAGTTGGTGTGGCAATCTTTGTTGTCTTGTACTACCAAATCTGGCTGTGAGCTAAGTAAGTGCTTAATGTGATCTTTGTTGTTAAGTTTACTGACATTTCCTCTGTTACTAATTCTTTCACTATGTCTGGTGGATTTTGGGGTTAAATTTGTTGCTGCCTTTTTTACCAATGATGCCTTTTTGTGTTGCGATAATTCCTTTTTGTTGTTACCGAATCAAACATTATACACTTCTGCAGAGTTGGGACTCTTTGAACTGTGACATTTTCTATATCTATTCATTCTTCAGTGCAACTTTAAAGAAATAAAATTTTATTGGGTGCTTCTGCTTTCAAACTGTCTTGCAACTTCTCTGATGACAGGTTTCCGGGACTTAACAGACATACTCTCGTGTGTTTGTGCTCTTCCTCCTGTCTTCAGTAGAGATGCTCCTTTCCTATTTCGCTTTCTCACATAATCTTTTTTTCAATTATGCTTTTTTATCTTCTTAACTGGCCAATCGTGTGAATATGTCAATGTTGATAGTCATGTCAATAGCTGAAATTGTTTTAGTTTGGCTTTTTAGATGTCCTCATAACTAATGCTAGCATAGTATTATTTGTTGATTGGTTTATTTACTTTGAGAGGACCTTGGAATCTGAGCTTTGTATCTGGCTATGGTATAAATCATTCATCATTGAGAAATAATCAGGAAAGAAATAAATTTTTATTGGTTCGTAGAAACGGAAGGCATGAGATGATTATCTTCTATGAAAAATTTGATTTCCTATGTTTTGCATTCCTTTCCATTGACATGTAACAAAATACTTACAGGAAATTTCACATATTTCTTAGATCTTCATGAGCTGTAGCTTCCATCTCGGATGCTCCTATCGGTTAACTAGTTGTAGTTTTGCTGTAGTTGCTTACTACATGTATTTTTACCGCATGTACCTGTCCTACTCATGCATACGTTGTTTTTGCAATTGTTAATATTATTTTTTGTCCTCCCTTAGTTTGAGTTACTTTTGATGATGCAAAGTTTAAGGATTAATGTCAGCTTTTTCTCAAAATGGAATACTGTGTTTCAAAGGCTGCTTCCATTAAACTCTCTTTTTTTCCTTTCAATGTGAATGTGTATATTCTTTGATCAGTTGTTACAAGACAAACCATTGCTTGAGGTATGAAATACCAGTTCTGGAATGTAGAGGTTGGAAGTTAGTATTGACTATCCAAATACATGCTATTTGAGATTTAATCTATCTCTCTGCTTTAATGTATAAATAAAAGAATGAAACAAAAGGCTGCAATAGCAGATTGTTAATAGGATTGCTCTACTTTGGTTTCTCAGAATGCTGTTGATTGACATCTTTGTTGACTTTCCATCTTGATCAGGTTGCATGAGCGTCTGCAAGAGTGTAACGGGGATGATGTCTTGAAGGCCGAAGCTGGTGCCAAGGTTCAAAAGTTCACTGAATGGGCTTTAAAATGTATAGGCTTCCACTCCCGTTGTGAGAGGAAGAGGGGTAGAGTGAGCCATAGCTCAGCTGTGGAGATTCAACTCCAGTTATCTGCATTCAAGACATTTCTAGATCTTGCTGGAAATCAACTTACAGGGAAGGATTTTACCGAGGCGTTTGATGCAGCATGTTTTCCTCTTACTCTATTTTCCAGTTCATTTGATCCTGGCTGGGCATCTGGGATATCTGCTACTGCAATACAGGGATTGCTGGGTATGTTGGTTGAAGGTGGTGCGGACAATGTTAACCAATGTTTCCTCGAAGCATCTCGTTTTGGAAGTACAGAACTTGTGCGGATCTTATTGCAGGTAATGTTTAAGGGCCTTAGTAGAACAAGAATACACTCAAATTCTGCTAATAAATGACTAAATTCTGTTGCAGAACTTGGAAACTAGGAAAGAATTTCTCACTTCATTAATTGCAAATGTTGGTAATGATATAAACGGTTAGACTGTGAAAGTGATGCAAGGTTGATGTAGATTTGACTGCATTGCATGATTGTAGGGAGCTTAATGATAAAGAGAGTTATCATTAGCAAGACTGTCTAGTTTTATATAAAGCTTTTAGCAGTTTCCAATTTCATACAGATGCCAGTAGTTTCTTGTGGTTAGAGGCTGTGGTATCCTTGAAAGAGCAGAATAGTGGAACACATCTGTGAGTTTGCTTTTTTTCCTTTTTTCTGATCACTAGACTATATATCGTGATTGATGATAAGCAAGCTTTATAGTTGAGATTAAAGGGCTGATATAGATAAATAGTGTTCACTATAAATTGATGCAACTCCGCCGAAGCTTTCCCAGTTAATTGATCAATAAGATATTTTCCACGACTGCTTGACTGACCAAACAGTACATTCTACTTCAGAATTTAAGGAGGTTTCTTGGTCTATCCTTGGAATACACTATTAATAGGTATCAATTGTGTGTAGGTGTCTTGTGCAGATTTTGTTAACAAACAACTGGCTGATGTACAATTTGCTTTCTTATTATTATATTTATCCAAGCCTTGTTTGGATGTTGGAGTATACTCTAGATGTGGATGCACTTCTTAAGGCCCTTTACAGGTCATCTCACTGGGCTACCTATCGTTTGGTAGGCTGCTGTATGCCACTACGTTTACTGTTGGAGCATTTAAAATGACTCACCTTCTCCTGTAATTCCTTTTCAACGATGATAAACATAATCTTGATTTAGAGCTCAGGTGGGTTGACAATAAGATTAAGAGTAAGACGAGTACCTATGGAATAATAGTATTTGGTCTTCATAAACGACATGACATCATTAATTTGTATAACTATATGAGTTCTCTAATTTATAAGCATTTGAATTCAAGGGCAAAGGATGGTGTACATTAATGGCTCAATTATGTTATCCTGTTATTATATTGTAGATGTTGCATTCTCTGATTCGCTCATTTGGAATCTTTTCCCCTGCTTCTAATCTACCAAACTACTTATCTTAGAACTATACCTAATTAAGTACTTTATTTGCGTGTCAGGGAGGTTGGGGAAGGGGTGTTTGATGGAAGTGAGGGATGTATGATCTAAGAATTCATTCTGTGACATTTCTGACATTAGTTCATGCTGTCAAATCTGAATATTCCTCTTTATAGATTGCACAAAGGAACAGCTTGGATGTTGATGTGGACCTGGCTCTTGGATTTGCTTCACATTACTGTAAAATTGGTACAATGGAATGTCTTGTGGAAGAGGGAAATGCCATGGCTTTCTTGGGTCCTTTAATGAGAGCAGCAGAAAGGGGCTGTATGCAAGTTGTTAAATGGTTTGTGAAAAGGGGTTGCCGTGACATGGAACTTTGCCTTGCACTTACTACTGCCACTTCCAGTAGCCAAGAAGAAGTCGCTGCTTATCTCCTTCCTCAGGTCCCTCACCATGTTCTGGCAGCACTCAGCATTGAAATTCTCAAGGCTGCTGGCGAGAGAAGTGGTGGGTCGCTTGAAGGTGTGGCATTTCTCCTGCGTTCTAATTTCCTGGGGGATCCTGCAGCTACTTATGCTGTTGCAGATAGTATTGCAAGGTCTGATGATGGGACTGTTGCCCCCGAGTTAAAGGCTTTTCTGCAGGAGCACTGGTCTGAGGCAGCATTCGTGGATGGATTAAAGCAAGGACAAGTACATTATATTAACTTGATGAGGATTTTGAACTGGGGCGGGTCTGCTATATGCTTGAGGGATCTGCCTGGCCCTCTCAGGGTGGCGATTGCTTACCTGCCACTTTATAGAGACTGTGCGGCTGCAGGTGGTACTTTATTTTCGCAAAAGCTAAGAGGGCAGCTTGTTGAAGCTGTGAGAAGGCTTGGAGGTGGGTTCATGGAAGAGGTGAGTCAGAGCAGAGATCTCTTGGCTATTTTGGAGCATCACCTTCCTCCATTTTTGGTCCGAGCCCCCAGTGTTGGCTAGAAAATTGTATTGCAGATTTTCTATACAGTTCCTCTGATATTTACCATATATGCCACACGAGTACAGTATGTCAACTCTAGCTAAGATGACAAAATTTGAAGTTTTGGCGATTCTGCTTCCAAAATATGGTGTTGCTAAAATTCTAGTTCACTCTGCAATTACTATATCATGTATCATCTTTTAGTGGATGCACAGGTTTGAACAACAGAGAGCAACCACTGTAACAAAGAGTTGAATATGTCATGGCATTGTACATTAGATAGCTGTAGGATGATCCCTGCTTATCCTCCTAGTCTCCTATCATACTTTTTCTCCTTGTTTTTTCTAGTAATAATAAATGAAGTTGGCAAGTTTCACCAGGGGAGGCTTTTTGTTGCAAGTACTTGTATGCATCAACATGTTCCATTTTGTACAGGTGGTGGGCTTGAAGGTTTTGAACCTTATTTGGAGTAGCTGCTATAGCCACTGGGGAAAGTATTCTTGTAGCTCCGAATTAATTATGGTTGGGGCAATTATCTTTTGGGGTAATTAACTCTTTATTTTTTTAATAATGATTGAATGAATTATAAAAAGATGAAATCATTTTTAATATTTGTTTAATATTATAATCATTATTAACTTCCTTCTATATTATCATATAATTTTATAAATAGTGTTATTAAATTACTTTTGTCTTGTAATTGAATTTGAGAATTTACTCTTTTTCCTTTTAATAGGTGAAAAAAAACCCTATATATAATATTTTCTTTGCCACATATAAAAAAGGAAACGGTGTAATCTCCCTTTTTTTTTTTTAATAATTGAAGAGTGAATGATTGAAGAGTAACTTTTTATAAATCTTGTTTGAGGTGAAGAGGAACTCTTATAAAATATATCCTAAGGAATTTTCCCAATTGCAATAATTATATAACTCAAAACTCATTCTCTTGTCATAACAATGAATAAAGGCCTAATATGTGTTATTTAATGCAACCATTTATTCTCCAGCCTCTCAATTATGTCCAACCTACCTTTCACAATTCATATGTTAGAAACATAAATTAATTGTTTATAACTGGTATATAATTTAAAGTGTAGGGAAAGAGAAGAATATTGTAATATTGGTCGACGATATTATCCGTACAGAGGAAGAAAGAAATTGAAGTCATCGATCTTTCTGGTGTCGATCAAAAGCTGCACACAGAAAGCGCTTCAAAACGTGGAGATTAATGGAGACGAGAGAAGATTTGAGGTCGATTGTTTCATTCTTGCCATTGCTAATTCGATCTTCAAATGTGTTTTGGCCGTCTCAAGCTGTGGAATTGCTCAAAACACTCTCGAAAGGACCCGCCTTTTCCAATGTTAACACTGGAGAAACCTTGTTCGTTGCCATTTCCGATCTCAGGAGCTCAATCCCAACCCTCCCTGCCAATCCCCTCGCCCCTTTTTCTCATGAAGGTTATACCCTCTTCTTCGACAAGGTATATAAACATGTGGTTCTTTTTACGATTGAATAAGAGTAACTAATTGGAGGATTTTCCTGTACTTTTTCATGCAAATTGTTTTAAAAATTCTTTGTTTGAACTGAAGAAGTATATGCGTGTGATTGATTCTTCAGTTGTCTAGAGCCGAGTCAGCAAAATGGTTTGGAGAAGTTGTACCTGCATTAGCTAATTTGCTCTTGCGCTTTCCTTCACTATTAGAGGCTCATTATCAACATGCAGATGACCTTTTTCACGATGCTAAAATTGGTCGGAGAGTAGGTCTTCGGTTATTGCCTTCACAAAAGGCTGGCATGGTGTTACTCAGTCAGGTTTGTAATATGTAGTTGCATTTGGGTTGGACAAGTAGACCATGCAATGCTTTAATGGAACGTCGTGAACTTGTGATTGCCCTATTTTCTTTTTCTCGTAACAACCACTATTTCGGTGAAGGTTCTTGAACACATATTTTTGATCTTTTGGTTATAATTTTGGTAATGGCATTTTTTTCAGGAATTGATCGGTGCACTTCTTGCATGTGCTTTCTTTGGTTTGTTTCCAGTTGCTGACCGAGCTGCAAAGTGTCTTCCGATGATCAATTTTGATAATATGTTCGAGTATGTGGTCTCATCTTGCTTTATATGCTAATTTATCTTCATGTTATGACCTATAGACTAGCTGCGTTATACTAAACAGGAGCCCAGTGACATAACCCGACCATTGGTCCATTACTGAGGAGTTTGGAATGTACATTTGTTAATACATTACGGTTTCCATTTAGAAGTTCCTGTATAATTCATAAGATGAGATGTATTCATTGCTGCAGAACAAAACGTAATTAATTTAGCTTGTGGCTAGTATACAACATAATTAAGTGTATATTATATCTCAGATAATCTGTCGTGCATGATATACTTGTTTGTCATGATATTTGAATTTAACAATCTTGGAAATAATCATAATGGAAAGGTAGGAAGTTCCTAAAGATATTGCTCGTTTCAATGAATTTTATGAATGATTTTTATGTATACTTATCTGCTAGCAAAGGTAAAGGCTGACTTCTTTATCTTGTGGTTTTACTTTTTTTCGTTTTTCATTCTCTTATTACATTTAATGTTTTGGGTTTCTTAGAATATGTATGCTTCTGACACTGTATTATTACTCAGGAGTTTATATGAAAGTTACAGTGAAACGCAGGAAAACAAAATAAAATGCATCATCCACTATTTTGAGAGAATATGTTGTTGTTTGCCTAAAGGCTTTGTCTCATTTGAGAGAAAGGTTCTTCCTTTTGAGGAACTTCCCTTACATGCTACTTATCCTAAGCCTGAGTTTTGGAGCAAATCTGATACTCCACTCTGCCCCTTTGAGGTAAGGTATTGAATGACATATACTGTTCATTATCTAGCTTCATTTGATGCTATATAAAAACTAGAAGTGTTCTTATTGAATTCATAAGTTTTGTATACTGACCTTGTTGATAGCTCTTTGATCTGTAGGTCCATAGTTCAGGCTTCATTGAAGATCATGCTAATGGGGCTGTTGAAGTGGATTTTGCTAATAAGTATCTTGGAGGTGGGGCACTTAATAGAGGTTGCGTGCAGGTACAATAAATTTTATGACCAGTTACTTCTATGTTTTCTGATGTTCTCGAAAGAGAAAGCTTCTTTGATGCCTGAAAACCTTCATTCAGTTTTCTTGCAGTATTTGTTTTGATATATGTGATAAGGGTCATCATCTAATTTTAATCTTGGTCTAAGCATGTCCTGTTATAATGTTGTTTTGACATTTCTGCATTCTACTTTTGTAGGAAGAAATCCGATTTATGATCAGTCCTGAACTGATCGCAGGCATGCTCTTCTTGCCTTGCATGGAAGACAATGAAGCTATAGAAGTTGTTGGGGCCGAAAGATTCTCAAACTATATAGGGTATGCCTTTTTCAGTGGCTTTCATGTTGTATTTAGATTTATGCCTGTCATTGGACTCAATAATTAGAATATTCTGGACATTGTCTTCTACATTTAGGTTAATCATACTTCAAAAGTGGTAAACTTGCATCTTCTGAGTAAACTCTTGAAATAAGTAGGGTTTGGCAGCTTATAGCTAGGTTTTACTCGTTATGTCATTTTTCCCTATTGGTTCAAAATAGCTGTCCTTGATAAGTTTCTCACATATAGTTCACATTATAATCTGTTTTGTTTCCTTGATTAATGTTGGAATTGCTTCTGCATAATGTTAATTTGTCATTTCTTATCATCTTTATCTATCTTAATGGGTGTAGGTATGCCTCTTCCTTCCGTTTTTCTGGTGATTATGTGGACAACAAGGAAGTAGATAATTTCAAAAGACGTAAAACCAGGATCATTGCCATAGATGCATTATCCAACCCAGGGATGAGACAATATAAACTAAAATACCTGCTTCGGTAGACCAATGCTCTTTTCTGCACAACCCTTCAGGAATTTTCTCTTTGGTTCATATTTTTCTTAATTTAACCTATTTCTTTTTTTTGGCAGAGAGACGAATAAGGCATTCTGTGGCTTTTTCATTCCAGCTAAAAGCAATTCTTACAGAAAGCCGTCTCAGATGGATGGAATACAAGGAAATCAAAATTCAAAAGGTGGCAGAAAAGTGAATTGTATCCCGAGGATAAACTTTATCCGGAGGATAAACTTTCTGGTGTGGGTTCTTTGTTACCTCTTGTGTTTTTTCCCCCTAATCTATTTGATTTCTACAACTGGATGCATCTTTAATTTTTCATCCTGATTCAGTTTTTCTACCAGTATTATTCTTCATTTGGTTGCTGCTCATGTTTGTAATAGTTGAAGGAAGCTCCCTCGACTTCTGATAACATGGAGATGAATGAAGTATCTACAAGTGGCGGAAGCAGCTACACTAATGAGAAGGGCCAGCCGTGCCTGGACCAAGAAGATGATATTGGGGTTGCAACCGGTAATTGGGGTTGTGGTGCTTTTAGAGGAGATCCTCAACTGAAGACCATAATTCAGTGGCTTGCGTCCTCACAGGTAACTTAGTTGAGAAATCTAGTCACTGAAACCAATAAATGTGCATGGATACATTTATCGAAACTTTTTTACCTTATTGCTTCATGTTTGAAGCCAGTCTGCCTTAAAAACTGTACTATGTTCTTCCAGGCATTAAGACCTTTTATTTCATACTACACGTTTGGCATTGAAGCATTGCAAGACCTAGATCAGGTACTTATTTTATTCTTAGTATCATGAAATTTTGGTTGCGGACGATCTTTATTATTTTTCCAAGCTCACCTTTCTCTGTCTGGTAGAAGTTTCTCTTTCGTAGGAAGTTGAATTACAAAAGTTATTCAATCATATTCATGATAATAATCACGATTTCTGAAGGATTGTCTGCTTCCATTATGTCATTCTTAAATACATACAAATTGTGATTGTCTGGAACATAAGTTCTGAATTCAGGGAGCTGCTAGGCTTGAATTTGATTTTTGCAATGGTGGAGGAAGTGTCTGCCTATGGTGGGCACATAAATTATTGTAGGTAGTTTTACACTGCCTCTGAAAACCTTAGTAGTTAAAGTTTCAACTTGCTGCGTTGACAATATTATTGATGTGCCACAATAAACCTGTAACATACGTGGTTAAGGTGGAAAACAACTAGCTAGCTAAGAATTTCTTATCTGTAACATTTTACACGTCTGTTGAGTTGGCGGACTGACATATCTAATTCGTTAATCATCTTCTTCTCTCGTAAAGCATGTGCTGCTTTTAACTCCATGTTTCTATCTTATAGCAACACCATTGACGTCTGTGTTCTGAGGCAGGTGAGTAAGTGGATTCTGGCACAAGAATGGACCGTTGGAGAACTTTGGAATATGCTAGTGGAGTACTCCTCCCAGAGAGCTAGTGAAGAAACAAAAATAAGCTTCTTTAGGTGGCTGCTACCATCTCTAATGGACCATCACGACGGTTTGTCAGTTTAGTACTTTGTAATTCTCTGATAAGCAGGCAGATGGTTTCCGATGTTTCATACAGTCTTCAAGCTTCAATATTCACTAACAACGCCAGAAGGTTCAAATGCCTCCAAATGGCCAGAAAACAGAAAGTAAACAGATGCTAAAATGCTGGATTACCATAAAGAGATAAATTTATGGTCAATGCTTTGTTCGGATGCTTGGAAAATTAGATTT
This sequence comes from Erythroxylum platyclados, assembly GCA_027563515.1. NCBI lineage: Eukaryota > Viridiplantae > Streptophyta > Magnoliopsida > Malpighiales > Erythroxylaceae > Erythroxylum > Erythroxylum platyclados. The sequence goes on from JAOQMM010000001.1 coordinate 15,097,841, forward strand.
TTGGTTAAAAAACAATAGAAGTGAGTCCTGAATTACGTGGCGTGTTGGTTGATTGCTGTTATCTCCTTATTAGCAACATTCTGATTCCATTGTGCTTCTTAAGAAAAGGAGACCTAAGATTGATGTTTGCAGGACTTTAAAATTGTCCTGTTTATGCATTTTTAGAAATGTGAAGTACTTGGGTGAGAAAGATATAACGAGTTTCTCTTTGAACTAGCGAGCCACTAGAGCAAGACATTCAGATGCTATTGTTAAACGAAGTAAGCCCAAGAACATGTTATTGAAGCGCAAATCATCACTCGATACTTTGTCCTTGTGTTTTTAACACCATACAGTACACTAGCAAAGAGTCAAAAGGAGAGAATAGTGTTGTGTATCTCCTTTTCTTTATAACAGCTTATATTCCTTTCTGTGTCTATCATCTCAAACAATCCAATCTTAGTTCATGTCATTTCATATCCTTTGATGGCAGCTACTACAATTTTTGCAGCTTCTTCTACTTTATAACCAAAGCCAAGCCGTTAAAATGATCCTGTTCTTACTGAAGATGAGTTCAGTAGACTATAGAATACTCCGTGAGGAAAGATTAAATATTTAAATGAATAATTTTATAGACTTCAATATTGCTATATCTTGCAATCCGAAAAACGAGACGAGGAAGAGGAAGTACATCGGACTCCAGGTCAGAGTTGATATTGAATCACCTTCAGTTTTGTGACTTTCTTTATGTAACTCCATTCGAGGAAGACCTCTCTCTCGAACAGATTCTCTGACCTCTCCCTAGGCATTTTACCATTTTACCCTCAACAACTTTCCATTATTGGAAAGTTTCAGGTGGAAGTTGGTTCTCTGCCAGCTGAAGCAATTCTACAGATGGTGGGAGTTGGTTCTTTGCCAGCTGAAGAAGGACCACAGCAGCAGCAGGCAAACTCACCAGTGCTTAGGGCAGGAAATGGTTGCATATCAGATAAGGTAAGAGTGTTCAGCTGGCGGGAGAAATGGGGTTCAAGAGCACTTGAAATAGTTTCCAGATCTGAACAGTGCTAGGACATCCTCTCCCAAAACTCCTCGTATTGTAGGAGAAAGGGTCTTAACTCAACGTAGCAACTCTTGGAAAAGCAAACTAGTTGCAACCCCTG
>JAOQMM010000001.1:15157665-15170887 GCA_027563515.1 Erythroxylum platyclados
AAATGTTTGATTCAGTAAAGGTTTCGACATTTAAGTGAATTGGAGGCCACTAAATGTCTGGCCGAAGGACCAAAAATATTATATAAGAGATTAAAACAAAATTATTTACTTAATTTATTTATAAGTTTTATTAAATAATAATAACAGTAATAATAATAATAATAATAATAAAAGAGTAACTACTTTAATACAAATAATTATACTAGTTTTTATTTATGTGAATTAAAATAAAAAACAAAAAACTATAACAACAAAATAAAGATGCAACCAAATGAGCTTAAATAAATTGATGGTTCTGTAGCAGGACGTTGGAGAAAGAATCAAAGCCCCCTCTAACTATTCATTAATGATAATATTAATTAATATTAATATTAATTATTATTATTTTATTACATGGATGGTTGGTCTCTCTCGAATATTCTATTCCACGTGCTAAAGAAAAGTCAAGAGTCTAAACGAAGAAAAGTGTACATCTATTAGACTATTATTTTGTTATTATTATTTATTAATAACCAACCAAAGGCAAGCAGATCTGAAAACCCTACATACAAAGCAAAGCAAAGCAAAGCAAAGAGAAACACGAGTGAAAGTTGTTGAAAATGGCGTCGTTTGCTGAAGCACCCTCAGGAAATCCCAAAGCAGGAGAGAAGATCTTCAGGACAAAGTGCGCTCAATGCCACACTGTCGAGAAAGGTGCTGGTCACAAGCAAGGTATCATAGTTTCTTTTAATTTAAGTCTTTGTTAAACTAACCAACTCTTAGTAATTTGTTCAAGAATTATCTGTTTACTTTGGATCTCGGTTGTTTCTTACCCTTTATTTTCATGTTTTGATGATCTGTCTCCCTTAAATTGATTTTCCTTTCGAACTGCATCGGATCTATGTTGGAATAATTTTCAGGGCCAAATCTGAATGGTCTGTTTGGGAGGCAATCTGGCACAACTCCTGGGTATTCATATTCAGCTGCTAACAAAAACATGGCTGTCATTTGGGAAGAGAAGACCTTATATGACTACTTGCTCAACCCCAAGAAGGTCTTTCTTTTTTACTCTAATCATTTTCCTTTTATTTCCTCTCAAAATAAAACCTCTTCATTTTTATTCTTTGGCCTCATACATGTATAGCTGCAGTTCCTCTGAATGTAATTTGGTTCGATGAAGTTAGCTAAATTTTATTTGTAGATCAATAGAGGACCAATCAAGGTAGTGCTAATTTGTCTATTATCGCTTATAAGAGGTATCTGCTATACTCATGTGGATGACCTTCGGTTTTTAGAAAGTATGTATATTTTTACATCAAGATCAAATTGAATTGGGAGGATTAATTGCTAAAACATGTGGCCTACCAATCTTTACGAGTTCAGATTTGCTTTGTGCCTTATTTGATTACCTGTTCTGCAAATTTTTTGGAGCGAGCTTAGTTATTAAAGGGTTTGGAACGGAGAGCCTGTATATAATCAATACTTCTGGTTGCTAAAAATGTGAACGACTATATTTGCAGTACATTCCTGGAACGAAAATGGTGTTCCCTGGACTGAAGAAGCCGCAAGAACGTGCTGACCTCATTGCCTACTTGAAAGAGTCCACTGCATCTTAAATTACTCTAATTCTTGGATTTTCGCTTTTTACATTCCTTGTAATTTGTTTTCAACAGAGCGGATTAAGTTAAATTTTTTCCCACCAATAAACCTGACCATAGAGCAGAAAAATTGCTCTTGTCTTGTATTAGGAGTGGGCCATTTTTGGCTAACTTCAATATTCATTTTTATTAGATTGTTGTGAATCTGTTTTATGAACATCTGGTGGATTACCAGTTAATTAATGATAATTTTGCGGAACTGAAATTGATGGTCCGTCTGGTTTCCCTTTCTCTTGCATTTACGTTAATTTTGATTTCTGCAAAATACCTTTTTTTTATTATTTATATCTAACAGCCTGGTTTCCCCAGCAATCTAATAAAGAAAAGATTAGCAGACATTAAGATCACTTGCCCTACTGTCATTTCGCTTGAAATTGTAATCAGATCAGGCTTTTCAGGTTTGGTTGACCTGCTTGTACTTTCTTCTTGAAACCGCAATGGAACTTCCAGTGATTGCTATGACACTTCGGTGCGCTAGTACAACACTGAGAATGGGAAGCAGGCGAGGAGTAGGAGAAATGGTAATAGAGGAGACCAAAATTCCTTAAGCGGTGATGAATGGTGAGCAGTAGATAACCATAATATGACATTTCTAAGCAGCCTGATTGTGTACTAAATATTAAATACAATGTAAAGTTGTTAGATTTGATTACATCTAAGCTAACATGGTAGAAGCAATGGTAGTTTAGGAATTAAGATCCCTTAATTGTTAGATAACCTCCATTTGGAAAAATAAGAGGCCATGATGATTTTTAATCTTTTGTTGAGAACTTGTTTGTTGTCCTCTTAAGCTCTTATCTAATTTAGGTTTGTTGGGTTTTATTGTTGAGTTTGAGGTTTGTTTTTAAAACAATTTCTATTGAGAACTTGTTTGTTGATCTCCTATGCTCCTAACATAAGCTTGTTGGCTTTACTATTGATTCTAACTTTTAATTTTTTGTTTTTGTAGAAATTAAATATATTAATTAATCAAGAGGAAGTAGATAGAAGATGTGTCTATGATATGTTAATGATGTGGTACAAAAATAATGCTCAACTTTAGTTACACAACTTCTTTAAGGTTTGTTTAGTTTTTAAGCATGGAACACCAACTGGCCAAGAGTTACTGAGATCTCGAGTTCATTGCGAATATGCATGTTTCTCATGGAAGTCTCCACGCTGAAGTGGAGGAGGTTGAACATGTATTGTGACTGGTGAGTCAACAATCACTCTCTCATGCTGTCCGCGAGCTCTTGTAAAATGATGTTGAATGGTTTGGATGTACGCTGGACGATCCTTAGGTGGTGCTTCCTCCAAATCTGGTGCACAGTGTTCTCTAATGCTAATTTAAGAGCTATATGATCTCTTTTAAAGATGCTACATAGTTTGCATGTCAAATCCATTGTATCATGCCAGCTAAGTGAGGATGAGGGACGTTGCAAAGTTGGAGGATTGATCTCCAAATTTGTTCAATGTGGCTGCATTTAAAAAATAGGCGGTCAATTTTCTCCTCTTATTGGTTACATATCGAGCAGATGGATGGAATATCAAGGAATTGAATGATTCTATCACTTGTAGGGAGTTTACCTATTAATGCAAGCCATATTATGAAGGTAGCTCTAGAATTATGCTGAGGGAACCACATTAACCAGAACCATTTTATCCTTGGAGCCGACGATCACAGAAAGAGTTTACAAGAATCATTAGTGAATTTTCCATATGAATTCAGAGACCATATTACTTTGTCCTGCTCGTTTAAACTGAGCCGTATGTTAAGAATTGAGGTGGTTAGTGGGCTATTAACTCCTAATATAGTCGGTTCTTGTGTTTATCACATCTTCAACTATGGCATTTCTTGAGATTAGGTTGTGCCAGGAATTTAATTCAGGATTGTTCCTTAAGAGGACCAATGTTTAGCCAATGGTCTTCCTAGAAACTTGTGGAGTTCCCATTAGCAACCCTGGTTTTAATGGAAGCCCTGATAACTATCCAGAGCTTCAAGATTTGTGAAAAACTCCAAGAGGCATTAGCTTTAGCGGTAAGGATCTAGAAACTATCTTGCTTTATGTAGTACACATGAAGCCATCTGGACCATGAAGCTTTCCTGTCATGTGTCAATTTCCATATCCTTTTCAATAGGGGCATCCTGTTAATCTGTCTTATGGATATAATATCGGAACCAATCGTGATCAAATCACGGACACAGTGGAAATCGAAAATTTTTACGGTTAATAATTGAATAACTTGAATAAAATCACAAATCGATTGGTAAGGAATTGTATCTTATTCGCATTTTTTGTTGAAATGCTTCGAAACTTTTTTTGATTTGTCAATCATAAGTTGTTGTTTACTTGTCTAGTCTCTAACGGTATCCACAGAACTGCTTCTCAACACTTTGAGAGAAATGAGCAGAAGAGCTAGCTCCCTGATGCTTATTCTTATTTATAGAAAAAGCATTATGTTTTGTAATTTTTATTAAAATTAATTTTTTTAATTATAATTTGAGTCATACTCTAATTATAATTAATTTAATTTTAATAAAATCAAATATCTCATATTTGATCTCTAAAGTTTCTCAAACTTTATAATTAAGTCCAACTTAATTAAAATTGATTTTTCCTTCATAAGTTGCTCTTTAATGTGTGACCCATTAGGTTCTTAGTATATTGGCAATGATTATAAATTATAATTCTAGTTCACAATTAGAATTAGATAAATTAAAACTTCTTTTAATTTATCTTTAATTTTTTAATTAAACAATTTATAATCATAGATCAAGATTGACGTCAAGCAACATGTCATGACCACCCAAATATCATGAATGTCAAAGTGGTTTGACTTGACCTATCCATGCATAATTATGATGTATAACTTAATTCTTTCGTCATCTAATGTTCTAATTGGATAGAGTATGGATATAGTGTCTACTCTTTTCATTCAATCATGTATGTTCTTGTTAATTAGTAATTGGTTTATAATTGATATTTGAAATCGCCTTTTCAAATATCAATTCACTCTAACCAAAGAATTCCATAAATCAATACTAATCAAGAACAGTAAAACATTCTCTCTAATTACTTAAAGTGACGAATCCTTTATTGACTTACTTAACTATCTCTGTGTGGTTCATACTGCATCCGATTACTACCGACTGAATTATCCTAGGACAATTCATAAATAACATCAAAACACATTAATTCCCGTAAGAGATACTTTGATAATCTCAAGTCTAAGGACCAATTATACAACTATCATTATGAGAAAATCCACAGACACATAAGTAATATTCCATTTAAAATTCTTATTGTTGGGTCAGTTCAATGACTTATTCTCTAATAATCACCCATACATTAGTTTGAGTATCTTCATACTTTAATTTATGAGATCAATTACTTTCTTCATAAGAAAGAAACATATTATGTGCTAGTTTTACCGTTTCAACAATATCTCGTCTTGATGAAACTATAACTAGGAATATTTAAGAACAATATGTAAATATAAATTAAATATCACAATTATGTTCTCATCATAATTTCAATTACACAATAATTATTCTAGGAATTTTACCTTTAGTATTTAAAAAATCAAATGTAATTAATTTAATATACAAAGATAAAGAAGGCCTTTTCATTAATTAAATAATAATGTCATACATTAAATTGTACCCAACTAATTGGCTATAAGGGCATAAACTAACAATCTCTCACTTGCATTAAAATCAATTGCCTATGTATCTGATACCATATCCATTTATATGTTGATCATGTCTCTTTTGAGACAATGGCTTAATGAGAGGATCTGTAAGATTCTCTTCAGTAGGAACTTGCTCTAATGTTATGTCTTTCTGATACACTATCTCCCTGATCAAGTAAAACTTGTTGAGTACATGTTTGGATCATTGTTGAGACCTTGGTTCCTTTGCCTGCGTAATAGCATCATTATTGTCATAGTACAATACTATTGGCTCAACAATGCTAGGAACCATTTCAAGTTTAGTGATGAACTTTTTGATTCAAACTACTTTCTTTGCCACCTCTGAAACTAAAATGTACTTTGCATCAGTCGTTGAATCCACAATGGTTGGTTGTTTAGAACTCTTCCAACTTACCACACCACTATTTATTGTGAAGATGTACCCTGACTGTGATATACTATCATCAGGATCTGACTAGAAACTGGCATCTAAATATCCTTGAACTTTCAATTCAGCTCCTCCATAGACCAAGAAAATATCTTTAGTTCTTCTTAAGTACTTTAAGATGTTTTCACAGACGTCTAGTGACCCTCACCTAGATTGGCTTAAAACGTGCTCATTATGCTCAAAGCGTAAGAGACATATGGTCTAGTATATGGCATCACATACATGATTGATCCAACTGCCTAAGCATATGAGATACAATCTATTTTATCTCTATTCTCTTATGTCTTTGGACACATACACTATAAGAGAAAAATCCCATGTGACATGTAAGAATCTTCTCTTAGAATTCTCCATGTTGAACTTCTTTAGCACCTTGTCTATGTACGTAGATTGGGATAAACCAAGCAACCTCTTTTATCTATCTTTATGGATCTTTATTCCAAGAATATAGGTTGCTTCTCCTATATCCTTCATGGAGAAGTTCTTGGATAACCAAATCTTTACAGACTGAAACATAGGTATGTCTTTTCTAATTAGCAATATGTCATCCACATATAGCACTAAGAAAACGATTGCACTCCCACTAAGCTTCTTATAAACACATAGTTCATCGACATTTTTTATAAAGTCAAGCTCTTTGATTGTCTCATTAAAATGGATTTTCCAACTCCGTGCCACTTGCTTGAGTCCATAAATGGACTCTTGCAACTTACATACTTGATTGGGAAATCTCTTGAATTAAAAACTTTCAGGTTGTGTCATATACACATCCTCCTACAAATTCTCATTACGAAATGTTGTTTTGACATCCATCTGCCTGATTTCATAATCATGATATGCTATTGTAGCCAACAAGATCCTTATGGATTTTAGCATAGCTACTGGTGAAAAGGTTTCATCAAAATCAAATCCTTGTTTTTGTTTGTAACCTTTGTCCGTTAACATCGCTTTGTACGTATGTGCATTACCATCTACGTCAGTTTTTCTCTTAAAAACCCACTTGCATCCAATATGTAGAATACCATCAGATGGATCCACGAAAGTCTATACTTGGTTAGTGTACATGGATTCCATTTTAGATCTTACGGCTTCTTGCCATTTTAAAGAATCAATGTCAGGCATTGTTTCTTTAAAAGTAGTAAGCTCATCATGTATGAGCGATACATTATCCTTCCCCTATTCAATATGTAGATCTAATCTAATTGGGGGACGACATATCTTACTAGTGCGTCGTGAACTATGTGTCTCTTGAACTCTCGGTTGTACATCATATGTGTCAACTTCAGGTTCATTTTCCATCTCGATGTAAATTTGTGGCTCTTGAATTTCTCTAAGTTGTACCTCACTCCCACTACTTTCTTTGAGAACAAATTCTCTTTCTAAGAATGTAGCATGTCTTGAGACAAATACCTTTTACTCAATAGGATGGTAAAATTGATATCCAAAACTCTTTTGAATACCCCGCAAATTTGCATTTATCTTATTTGAAACTTATCAGATATAGCACGCTTCACTTAAGTATCATATCCCCAAATCTTTAAGTGTGACAATCTTGGTCTTCTACCAGTCCATATCTCATATGGTGTTTTGTCAACTAATTTGGATGGAACTCTATTTAGAAGGTAAGCAATGATTTCAATGGCATGTCTCCAAAAGGAGATAGGAAGGACTGCATGACTCATTATGGAATGTACCATATCTAATAGTTTACGATTTCTCCCTCCTGCAACTCCACACGTACCATATCTAATAGTTTACGATTTCTCTGTTCAGAAACTCCTTTATGTTGTGGAGTTGCAAGAGGCATTGTAAGAGAATCTCATTCTATTTAAGTAGCCATAAAACTTGTGCTTTAAGTAGTAACCACCTCGATCTAATCTAAGTGTCTTAATACTTTTACCAGTTTGTTTCTTACCTCAAGTCTAAATCCTTTGAACTTTTCAAATGATTCAGACTTTTGTTTCATCAAGTACACATAACCATATCTGGAATGATCATCTGTGAACGTAATAAAATATGAGTATCCACCTCAAGCATTGGTGGACTTAGGCCCACATAGATCTGAATGTATTAACTCTAGTAACTCACTGACATGTTCTCCCTTTCCACTAAGGAGTAGTTTAGTTATCTTTCCCTATAAACAAGATTCACAAGTTTCATATGATTTATAATCAAAAGGATCCAAATATCCTTCTTTATGTAACTTTCTGATTCTAGTTTCATTGATATGACCTAACCTACAATGCCATAAATAAGATGGATTTTAGTTACTTAACTTTCTTTTCTTATTATTTATGTTAAGAATTGGCCTTTCAAGATCTAATTTATACAAACCATTTGTAAGTAATCCAGATCCATAATAAACATCATCTTTTTAAAAAGAGCAAATGTTATTCTTAATAATAAAGACAAATCCATTCAAATTCAAATAAGGAATAGAATGATGTTTCTTGTAATAACTAGAACATAATAACAATTATTAAGTTCTAATACAAGGCTAGAAGGTAAAGCTAAACTACAAGTTCCTACAGCTAATGCATCAACTCTTGCTCTATTGCCAAATTGCAGGCCCACTTCACCTTTCCTCAATTATTTGCTCCATGTTAACATCTGTATGTTATTACAAATATGAGAACCACATCCAATATCTAATACCCAAATATGTGGAACGTAAGTATAAAAATTGATCTCAATCATAAAGTATTTAAAGAGACAACTTTCTTAAGATTCTTATCTTTTAGGAAAACAAGATAAGATGGGCAGTTCCTCTTCCAGGTCCGTTGACTTCATAGTGAAAGCATGTGCCCTTGTCATTGCTATTCTTCATAACACCTCCTTTGGCCTTTATTACATTAGTTTAAGCCTTCTGTTTCTGTTTCTTTTTCTTATTCTTCTTAGAGCCCTCTTTCTTGCTTTTAGAAGAATCTACAATAAATACAGAACAAGGTTTCTTATTAAGGCACCCCTCTGTAGTCTTGAGCACGTTCATAATTCAGGTAACGTCATGTCCTTCTAGTTCATATGAGAGTTCATGACAAACTGTGAAAAGCTCAAACTTAGAGACTGTAGAACCAGATTAACGCTAAACTCAAGGTCTATGACAAAACCTACTTGGGCTAATTTTTCAGTATAGTTAATCATCTTCAGCACCTGTAAGTTGACTAAAGATCCTTCTGTCATCTTGCACTGAAATAGCGCCTTAGGGAATTGATATCTCTCCACCCTACTTTATGCATCAAACAACTCCTTGAGATGCATAATCATAGTAGGCGCATCCATGTTCTTATGATGCCTCTGAAGTTCAGGAGACATGCTTTTCAACATCACACATGTGACTTGATCAACCTCATTAATATAACGTTGTTACCTCTCCTAAACTTCATCTGCTGCTTTTGATCTAGGTTCTGGTGGAGTAGGAGTGTCAAGAACTTACAACTTCTTTTCTTGCCTGAGAACCATTCTCAAGTTTCAAAACAAGTCCAAAACGTTAGGTCCAGTCAGTTAGTTAGCATCCATGATGCTCCTCAACGTCAGGTTGGTACCCATCTTCTGATTAGATAACCAAAAAATATAAAAGGAGCAAGTATTAGTTTATATCCAAAATCAAATAAAATAAAGACTTTTAAAATATTTGATTACCCCCACTATTTTATTCAAAATAATAGCCCTCACTATTAAATCAAGAAATTATCAAATAATTTCCTAATGGGCTAGGTTTCCATTTAAAACTAATTAATCTTGAGTTTGCTCAAAAAACCAACTAAATTTTAAATTAGGTAGAAAATAACTTTTCAATAACATCTTATATGATTCCTAGAACCGTTAGGTGATAATTTCTTCCCAAAATATATCATATATATATATATATATTATTCCTAACCCTGCCTCTAAATCCATACGATCATGAGTTTGCTCATCCAAATTATACAAATTTAGTTAAGTAGGACCCATTAATTTAAGATAAAAAATATCCAGGTTAAAGTGGCCTTGAGTTTGCTCAACAAGCCAAGCAATAAACAGAATTCTAGTTTTATTCTTAAATAATGGAAGGCAACTATCACATTCTTAATCTGTACTTAATATTTAATTGAGGGATTTAAAATTTCAAAAAATTTTGGTCTCATCAAAATAATATAATCTCATTATATTTGTAATTTCAAACATAATCTAATTATGAAAGAAATTATTTAAAACCTTTGCTTGATTCTAATTATTGATTTGCTAACTGATTTAATTTAATAATTCAAATCTGTAAAAAATAAAAAGAAATTCCTAATAAAAATTACCCCTTGAAAACAATATGAGAAAATACAATATTATTTTATGTAGGAGGAAAATATAATATGAGATATTTTATGATGCAACATTATTTCTTCTATAGCTATGCCTAGTACAATAACTTACCTTATATAGTTCCAATTAAATCAATTAGCAAGATTTCATATTAGATATGAAACACTAAGTCTTTGAAAGAATCAAAGTTAATGACATATGGATGTGATGCTTAGTTGAAGCAAATATTATCCATTAAGTTTAGAACTAAAATGGGTAATAAAAAGTTATGAGATATCTAAACAAACCTATTGAACAAATTGTTTGTTTCAATGTATACTTATAAGAGAATAGTTCTCAAGATAAGTAGTAGGTGTAAGATTAAATTTGAAAGGTTCAAATTTCATGACAATACATCCAATTGGAACTATTGCCTTTATTGATACATTTAATGTATAGTTGAAAGGCTATAAGACATTGAAAGATTCACTTTTATAATGAATTCAAAGAGTTTGTTTTGGAGATGATTGTGAATTTATTATGTCTACAAGAAGGTTAATGGGAGTATAGTTATCCTCTTCAGTGGGAGTATGTGGAGATATAATTTTCAATTGTTGAAAATATAATTGTCCAAGAACAACTCTTGTTGGTTATGAAAAGGTAACAGCTTAATTCTGGAAATTAGATCTATTGTGATAGATTGGAAGTTGTTCACCTGTTATAAGTCTAAGTATATAGATAATATACTAAAGATGTTTAGTATTTGTGCTTATGAAGTATTAAAGATATCCATAATTTTATGTATAAATTGATATTTGAGTTCAAGGAGATAAGGATATTTAATTTAAAAGTAAATCCTAATTAAGGTTTATTTTACTTAAAACAATATTATTTTAAGATTGAAAAGGTTCTAATGTAGCAATGATTGTTAATTAAGTCATAATACATTTTTTATTTAGTGGAAATGATTAAATGGGTCAGTAAGTTTTTTAGTAAACTTGATATAATTCCTTGGATTGTTCAAGACAGTAATGTACTGTGGAACATTATATTTATTAGGCATGTAAAAGGAGCTAAGGTCTCATCAATGATCCAAGGATGTATTTTTCTTAATTATGATGATAATTAAGATAGAAGTTGTAAGTTTTAAGTTAGAGATATAGAGAATCTTATAAAATTCTTTCATTAAGCTGCTATCCTAGCAATAAAATAATCTCCATAGGTGATATGGTATAAGATACTTAAACGATTGGGTTATTACAAGTGGGAGCTTGTTAGTTTATGCCCTACAGTCAATCGATTGGTTGTAGTTTAGTGACAAAATAATTTAAAGACATTATTTATCTTGCATATGTTTAGATGCATGTGATAAAATCCATGGGATAATTATACATTACAAATGAAATTATAATAAGATTATAATTATGAGTTTCATATTGCATTTACATATTATCCCTAAATTGTTCCTATTCATTGTTCTATTAAGATTGGACATTAATAAAAAGAAAAAAGAATAACAAATATTTTTTTTCTCATGAAGGAAGTAGTCGATCTCATAGACTAAAGTATGGAGATACTTAAACAAACGTGTGGGTGCTTGTTGTAGAACAAGTTCACTGAACTGACCCAACGTAAGAAATCCATTTAGAACATTACTTGTATGTCTATGGAAATTCTCATTGTGATAATTGTATAAGTGTTCATTTGACTTAAGGTCTCCAAAGTTAGCTTGAATAGAAATTGCTATTTTTTTATACTACTTATGACCTATTTTAATTATAGGTCATTCAATCGGTATTCATTAGATGTAGCATAAACTATATAGAGGTAGTTGTGCGATCAAGATAGGATTCATCACCCTAAAGTAATTAAGGAGAATGTAGTATTCAAAAAACCTTGGCCAAGGTGGAATGACGCTTTGTAAATAGTTTATAAGTGTCATTAATTAAATCAATAGCTAATCATAAAGAATTAATATAATTGGACTAAAAAAGAATAGACATTAATTATATGCTCTGTCTAATCAGAACATTGTATAATGAAAATATTGAATTATACAAAAAAAAATCATACACTGAAAGGTTAGTCAAAACAACTTTGACATTTCGAAATATTTGGGTAGTCATGATATATTGCTAGATGTCAATCTTGATGTATGATTATAAATTATTTAACTGGATAATTAAAGATAAATCAAAAGGAGATCTAATTTATCTAATTATAATTATGAATTATAATTATAATTTAAAATCATTGTTAACAAATTTGGGAACCTACTGGGTCGTACATAAAGAATGGTTTGAAGAGAGCAGAGATATTTTATCAAGTTGGACTTGATTTTAAAGTTTGAAAAACTTTATAATTAAATATGAGATATTTAATAGATAAGGATCAATATGAGATATTGGATCTTATTTGGGCATACTTGGTATTTAATTAGAGTTATTTTAATTCTAATTAATTTTTAATTAAAATTAGAATTTAATTTCAATTAAATTACTAAAATGTTCAAAGTTTATTATAAATAGGCTTAAGCTCTAATGGAGCTAGCACTGCTTCCTTAACCCTATCTATAAGAGTTACAAAGTTCTTTCAACCTATTTTGTGAATATTGTTAGATACCACAAACTTGTACGACTAAGGTGGTTGAGATGGATCAGTTTTGGAAATGATTTGTAGGATACAACAAGAAAAATGATCAAGGTTTAAAATAAGGTTTGAATTAAGATTCATGCTTTATTATGATTTATATGTTAATCATTTTATATAATTAAAATGATCTTGATTTTTGGGAAATCAAAATACAAAAAAAAATTTGTAATTATTCCACTACGGTCAGGATCTGATCCTGTCCTGATTTCTCAACACTTTGGTTGGCTTATAACAAAGAATTATTACACTAGTCAACAACAAAGGGAATCATAACTTCCTTACTTATTGTTTACTTAATAACTAAGAGTTTAAGACACTCTATCGTATCTTCTTTTAATGCTCATAATAATGTTTCTTATAGAAAGAGATGTTGGAGCTGTGAAACATTGCTACTACCCCTAAGGAATGGTTTGGTGCCATCTCTTAGCTAACCCAATTGAGAAATCTAGCTAAAGGTGATCGGCGATCTTTTTTCAGTAGCTTCTTCTCTCAGGTAGGGCCATCCATCAGAAAGGATAAAGTAAACAAGTAAGGGAGTCTG
>JAOQMM010000001.1:15202311-15218365 GCA_027563515.1 Erythroxylum platyclados
GCGCTATCCCCGCCAACCAACGGAATCCAGCTCAAGCCTAGTGAGAACTCAAGTCGATTCGAATGACTGGAAAAAAATCTTCTCTTCCTTTTCTTTGACTTGTTTGCTTTAGACTGTACATTCCTATTCTTATCTATCAAAAGTGTACGAGAATCTTGTCTCTTATTCTTGTTTAGTGAAATATCATCGCCTTTAGAAGCACTGTTTTTGACATAATTGGATTTACCATCAGGTAACCAGGAGGAACTAAAGACAACTGCACCATTGTCGATCTCAGGGTCATCATCATCTTCATCACTTTCTGTAATCCTTTTCTTAAACACATAGGCTTGTTCACCCACAAGAACACTGAAATTCATTGCATAAGAATCGTGTTATGCCTTGGGCATCATTATTATGAAACACTAAATTGTCTTAAATAAGAACCTAGATTCCATCAATAAATCATTTTATTCTTGTGCTCTTTGGCGCAAAGTTGTTGTGTACTTAGATAGTGGGCTGCCTCCCCTCTTTTTTTCATCCTACAACAGAATATAGAACGCATTATTCAGCATCTGAGAACCTAAAAACTAGACCAGTTGATATAAATTTTCTTGACTGAACATTTATTCCAATGCATTCTTACAATAATGACTAATCCTCTTAATGTTTGCACTTTATCAGTGACATGAAACCCCACAACTCAAATTGGTCAGAATGGAAGCTTAATAAGATGTATAAACTAAGAGAAGCATACAAAAGAGAAGCATAGAACTCTTTTTAAATCTTTCAATCAATGATGGATCATAATATTCATTTAGAACTCGAGAAAGAATAAAGCTTCAGCAAAGTTATAATCTAATAATAAAATTTTTAAGGACACCATTTAATGAACCATTATACCATTCAACATCAAAATAAGGACAAATAATTGTTGAAGGTCTAAAGAACTTCATGTCAAGTTATGTCTAACTCAAGAGAGAGAGGAAAAAAACACAAAGGTCAAAAAGAAAAGAGAGAAAAAATTTGACAAGAAATGAACTTCAATAAGGAGAGAGAAGAAAGCGCAAGCATTCAGAGCTCCAGAAATGATGATTGTGCAAGATCATTTGGTAGAAAAGTGACTGTCTTACGACTCCCATTTATGAATTATGAATTAGCCTCGATCTGGGACATTATCAAACCAAACATTAGTCATGATCCTACAAGCTTTATTACAAGTATGTGACTAATTATGCAATGAGTAGACACATAAGATGACAACAAAGATAAATTCCTCCCTCATCATTAACCCTCTCTTACTGAAGCAATTTGGTAATCATTCGGATACGTGGCGAATAAGCTACCTCATTTCTTTCTAGAGTCTCTCAATTTTTTTAGTTTTACAAAAACTACGCAATCATACCAATGGAATAAAGGAAAATTCAAAGAAAGCAACAAAATAGCTCCATTGAGCTAGATGTTTAGCAAGCTCCTCAACAATAGAAAATACACATGCCTCCTGGAAAGGCATGTCTTCAGCACAGGTTTGTTCACCTATCATACAAGTTACCTAAATTAACATACAAAGATGACATCCTATTTAGGATCATTTTAGCTGGGCATAGTAATATTGATCTAGAAACTTGTAAATTCACAGAAAGAGATAAAAGGAAAACAAGACTAAAACTGTAAAATATACCTTTAATACAGTGCGCAAGTCAACAGATTTTCCAACATGTAACTCTTTCATCTAACATGTCCAAAGGAGCATAGAAACAGGGATGAAATTAGGGATTTAAGGTGTGACATGAAATACGAGATATGACAATATAATCTCTTAACACTGTTATGGTAATAATAATGAAATATGAGATATGACTTAAGATTTAAAACTTCTTATTTATGGTAGCCTCCTTCCATATAAAAGTCTCAGTAACCACCATTTTTATCCACCCCCACAAAATAACAAAAACCATCAGTATGACCCCCAACTCTAAAGGTCAACGCCAAGACCTATTTTACTAAACCCACACTAAGAGAAATGGAAAAAACCACCACCGTCCCATCCCAAATATCGCAAGAGATCATCACGTCACCATTTAAGAAAGTTGACCGCAATCAGAGATCGCGACGGACTTCAAGGTCTTTCTAGATCCAGAACCCACTTTCTCCATCACCTTAATCAAATCTATACCCTTTGTCACCATTTAGGTTTCAGAAAACGTTGGTGTGAGAGTGAGAGTGCATTATGCTGACATGCCTGATTAGTGAGGGTACATTGACACATGGCAGTGCCACATCGACATAGATAACAGTGAGGCTAATGTCGGGTTAGAATTGAAACAAATTGAAAATTGTGCATTTTATAGTTACTTTTTAAAGTTTGGGCTATAATTGGAAAATTGAAGAAATTTTGGGCTTTTTTTAGTAATTAGCCCTTTATTTTATTTCCTTATTTTAAACCAAATCAAACACCCCTTTGGCATAACCTAAACACCGATTGATTTCATTTCAAAAGTTTTACACACACTCTTTGTGGGATCGACCTAGACTCACTACTGCTATAATAGTAGGTCTAGTTTATTTTGTATATGACGTGCTACGTCACTCGATAATAATAATTATGATGTGAGAGAAAACTTTGTGTGAACTTCTTTTTCCTTTTTAGAGTCTTTTTTCTCTAATTATTAGGCTTTTCAAATTATAGCTACCTTTCAAAATAATTTTTCAAGGAAAGAATTCTCACGCCTAAATAATCTGCTCTTCCCAAAGATAGCCAGAAGTACAGATTCTTCTATTTTTATACTCAGCTTACCTCTTGGGAGATCTACTATCCTTTACCAATTGGACCAAAACTATAAACATTTGATCTTACTTCTAAGCCACTTTCGAAAAAATCAAAAGAGATAAACCAAAAATCACTCATAACTTCAACCACTATTCTTCCGTGGACTTGCTCAAATATGGATCATTTCGCTCCCTAGGTTGAAAACCGTTAAGTGAGTTAACTTGTTCTTCCCCATCTCCTAAAGATTCATCAGAATACGAACAAACATTCGCTCCATGACCACGAGTTCCACATATACCACACACTTCTTGATTTGGAACATTTTGGGGTAGCCTTGTAGTTAACATCTTCACATGCCTTGTTAACTCAGCTAACTACATCGCCATTTCTTAATTTGAGCTCACTTCATGAGCTCTAGCTCTTTTTGCCCTCACGCTCTTTACTTGAGAATTTGCCCCCAACATTTCGAAGATTTCATATGTTTCTTCAATCGTCCTTTCTCCTATAATGCCTCCTGCTGCATTGTCCACTGTGTACTGGCACTGTTGCGTCAACCCATCATCAAATAATTGATTTAACATGGGGAGTGGAAAATGATGGTGTGGATATTGGATTAGCAAAAGTTTTAAGTGCTCCCACGTCTCATGGAATGGCTCTCCCTCCATCTGAGTGAAGGCACCTATCTTGGTGCGCAACTCAGATGTCTTTTGATGTGAATAGAATTTTCCAATGAATTCATTGTACACCTCTTCCCATGTAGTCAATGAATTGGGTGGAAGGGTCATTAGCTACGCCTTGGCCCGATCCTTCAATGTGTATGAGAAGCACCTCATCCTGAACTGATCTTCATCTAAGCCATCCAAAGGGAATGTTTGGAGAGGTATAGAATTCCCAAATGAAATTTAATGGGTCTTCATTGGGAACCTCATAGAAAGATGGCAGCATGTTGTAATGGATGCTCTTCAATTCGTAATTTCTAGCAGCCTCTCCCAAACGCATACACAATGTCGCAGTACCAATCACTGGTCTGGCGTACTCCTTCATCACCCACTGCCTTTCACCCATCTTATGGTTGTTCTCTTAATCTTCATGCCTGGGTTCCTCACTATCATCTTTAGAGTCCCTTTGAGATCTTCGTCTTCGATGTATGTTATCAATAAAAGGGACAGGTTCACTATCTAAAGATCTCTTTCCTAGCATAAACCAGATGAGTTTACTACCTAAAGTTCTCCTACCTAGTGCAAACTAACTACAGAAAGCACTAAAATAATAAAAAAAATTAACAAAACAAGTTAACAAAATAACACAATAAAGTATGCATGCATGATCAAACATAATCAATCAAAATTACTTAGTAAACAAAAAAATCAAAATTAATTCAAGTTTAAAAAACTAAAAACCTCCCTAGCAACGGCGCCAAAAACTTGTTGTGCCTGAAAAATTCTAAAGAGACCTAAACTATCATACTCGCAAGTATACGAGGTAGTTGTAGTGATTACCCAGGGTCGTCTCCCATGGAGGTAAAATTGGTTAACTAAAATTAACTTTGAATTGAAAATAAAAATAATGCAATCCTAAACACTCTATCCCAAATTGTTAAGTGAAAGCTTTAAAGCAAATTATACAAGTAGACTGGAAAGTAAACTGAATTAACCAGAAGCATAAAAGAGTAGAAATTGAAGTAGAAAACTTTTGAGAATTAATTTCACTAATTTAATCTCCTATGCATGATTCAAGGGAAATGATTGGAAAGTTGTCTTACCGAAATTAATAGTTGGAGCCTAAATCAACTCAAATAATAACTAATCTAACTTTCGTATTCAAAAAGTTATCATCTGAATTAATTATCAAAACCCAACTACTAATTACCACTTAGGCTAATGTCTTTCAAATTCTTAACCTAAGCGTCTATAGTTCCTTTCTCCTCTCGGTCCTTCATTTAATACTAAAATGATGTAAAGTTTAATCATTCTATTACACCCATTCAATTTAGAAACTATAGCAAGAAATAGGACAACAAATCCATCACCCAACCATGCATATTCAACTAAATAGCTACATTAATTCTCAAGAAAAGGAAATAAGCCCATCATAGTATAAACACGGTTCATCATTCTCAAATACTTAAATCCCTTCTTTATCGATATAAGAGAAATATTCAAGCAATAAAACAGTGACTACCAAACGGACAAGTTCAACAGAGAAAAATAACAGAGTTCAATAATAGTAGCAGAGATGAAACAAGAATGGACAAATAAAATAAACCCTCGGATGAGGAAGCCAGTGGTGGATCTCCTGCCTAGCTTAACACTCTGGCGTTAGTGTTGGCTTTCACCTTCTATCTCTGCTTTACTCCTCACCCGACTGCTCCCAGTTATATTCTTCATGTTTTTTCCCTATCTCTGCTCTCTGGTTCTCTTCTTTTGTCTCTCGTTTTCTTCTCTGTCTCCTTGCCTCACCCATCTCTCTGTTCTTCCTTCTCTCTCTTTCTGCCTTCGGTGTCTGCGTTGTGTCCTGATAAATGATTGCATAGTGAGATAGGTCTTTTAGCCACCATCTTTCTTTCCTTTTGTAGCATTCTCCTAGGTTTAGGATTTTATGCCATCATCCTGCAAACAACAAATAGTAAACAATGGATTAAAGACAAAATGGGTCATGAGGTGGTCACGGGTGTGACTACCTTTGTCATTGATCATAGGCTACACGCTGTGAATTACATGGTGTTGGTCACCATGTAATTCACATCCGTGACTAACATGGTCACAGGTGTGTAGAGTATTCACACTCGTGACTTAGGTGCAGGTGTAGAGCTCCTCAAGAGCTTTCCAATGCCACCAAGATCACCTTAATCAGAGTTCGAATGAGAAAGTTATGACCTTCTGAAGTTTCTACCATAACTCATCAAACTAGCTTGTTTAGTCACCACCTTTTTACCTTTCATTTGTCATGCAAAATTCACAAAATAATCCAATTAACATTCATGCAATGTTTACGCCATTTCAACTCAATTTATCTCACATTTGGATCAAAACATAAGGATTTGTAACCAAAATCAAGATATGAAGACAAGTAAAAGCAATAGAAACTAGGCACAACATACATAAAGACTAAAGTTCAAGACCTATGCCAAAACTTCTTTATGAAAATAAGAGAACTTATTCTTGTAAAAAGGATAACTAAGGAAATGAGTTCTAATCTTGCTCATTACTAGCAAGTGACCATATAATAAGTGAAGATCAACTAAAGTGAGGAGTAAATCAAACATGCTCCCACAAGAACTTATAACATAATGGATTGAATACTACTAAAAGTCAAAATTTTCCCTGGCAATCCTCAATTACTACATTGATCGTATTCTTAAACACAGTTGGTGGTTTCAAGCCTTACATTCTTATTACAACTTTATCTGTATTAACATTTTTTAACTCGTAATTTTTCATATTGATTATTATACATCTATTTTAATTTTTAAAAAATAAAAATCCAAATTAGAGTCATGACACTGTATAGACACAATGTTGTAACTATTGAAATTTAATTGTCCACATAGAGCAATAAATTATTTTGATGGTTCTTTCATAACTTTGCTTACAGCTAGCAGAAGAATAAGAATTAAAGACAGGTCCATGGCTCTACTAATTACATATGTATTCTCTATAATTTAGCACTAGATGCTCTTTACTTCCAATACCACTTCACAAACTCCATTTGGTCTAGGATTCAATACCTCCTAAATGTACATTGTGCAGAGTCAGAATAGGAGAATGTACTAAAATGGGCAGCTTATCAAACTAGAACGAAACTATGTTTGTCTCATAATTGCCTTCCACTACTCCATTTACTCTATCTGAAGAGAAAGGAATTATAGAATGTTTAGAGGAACTTCAATGGAAAGGCATGCCTTAGCTCATAAGATCATATGATGGATTAGAGAAATCCTAATAGCTCATAAAGCCCTATGAAGAGATCAACCTCTCAACAAGGGAAATATGGAACCTAAAAGGAGAACTTCCCATATGAGTTATATTCAAAACCAAGTTGGGGAAAGTGATTTGGTAGCTAATATCCTGGGCTATTTGTAATTAGATTCATGAGCTAAAAGATGTTTTGATGGTTCAAACTTTGAATCATCTTTGTATTAATGTCCATGTATGGGATTAGTTAATAAAATTATTTAATTTAAAAAAATTAGTTTTATTTTCTTAAATTTTCAAATTTTGTTGGAGATTTGTTATTATATTCTTCAAACCTGTCGGAATTGTTCAAGAAGACTCCTATAAATCTTTAGGCAACTCAAGAAAATTCAAAGAGTTCAAATCTAATCCAAATTCATTTGATTTGTTTTTCTAGTTTTACTTAGTTATCATATATAATTTTTTCAAGAAATTCAATTTTTTAATATTTGTTCTTAATTCTTTATTCTAAAATAGTTTTATTTACGTTCTTATTCCTATTCAAATTTACCTTTATAAAGATTATTATTCTTATAGAAAATATGTTAGAATAAATCTTTAAAGATGTAGTTATGTTATTGTACCTGCTAAATTGGTTAATTAGTAATATTTCTTTTATAAATGTATGTGCAACATCTTTACATGAATTAATAAAAATTTAAAATATAAATATTGAAGATAGATTGTTAGAGAATCTTTGTGATATTGAGGGAGTTTAAATAAAGACTTATTTATTAATTATTATGGTCACGAATCATTTGCATATAATTTATACCTTAAAGAGTTCTTTCATTAAATTTAACAATTTGATAATCAATTTTGCTTTAACTAATTTTGATGGGTTATTACAAATAAATTATTTCATAGATTTAATAAACTTTGTTAACTTAATTCAAGTCACTTTTGATCTTTAAAGTAATAAGAGTAATTATATTTTATAGTAGATATAATCCTTGTAAATTTGACACCTTGATCCATTGTTATGTTATTTGATATAATACTTGATCATTGTATGCCTTTAAAATTTCCCTCAGCGAGCAAGTGAAGTTAGGTATGGCTCCAAATTAGACATATATCGCCCAGTGTTTTACCTGAGAAAAATAATTAGTGGTTAAGAGTCCACCTTAAGAAAAAGGTCTGTATATGTTCTAAAATTCAAAGTGAATCAGCCAATGAAAAGCGATCATGAGGATCATTTTATATTTCTATTGCATTATTCATCAAAAAGGAAGTGAATTGACTAGCTATAAAACCCCATATTGTTGCTTCATTTTCAAGCTAATTATGATCGATATTTACAACTTGGATAAGAGAACATCTACAAAATGGAACTTGATTTTTGAATAAAGAACCATTTCTATTGCTTCAACTCAAGTGTTCCATTCAATAAAAAACAGGAAAACTATCAAAGATGAATTTCCCTTTAGAGTGAAGGTAATAAGGATTGAAACCAGAGTTTGAATGTAACCAAGGGAGAGGTAATGTTTGAAGAAAACGAAAATTAGTTGTCAGGGAAAAGAAAACATGTAGTTATGCGACCAAAAAAATATATATATATTGAAGACAGGTTGAGAATGGAATTAAAGAAGCGAAGATCATTCATTCGTTGTTGTGAAGAAATGCAAATAATATATACAAGTTAATCTGAAATTAAGTCGAGATAATCTGTTTATATAACTAATTAACAACTAACCGCTGCTACTTTCTAACAAACAAACTAACTTCTACTAAAATTAAACATTATGCTGTTTATCCAGCTAACGTGCGACTCTTCTATCTTCAGCAACAATAGCATTGAAATGGTCTCCAACATGAACATGATCATGATCACGAGCACGAATAGTTTCTGCAACTGCGTGATCAGTTACTGAGTTGAACTCCATCTCCATATTAAGCTTTTTACATCCACGCGGACAACCTTCATTTGAAATTAACTGGCATTTGGGTCTTCACTTTCCTGCATCGCAGAGTTGCCTTCAGCAATGTCCTTGCTGCACAGGGTTGTTTGTGATGTAGCAAGTAAGCCCTTCTGGCTCTCCATAGGTGGCGCTGCTGATGTATTAATGTGCTGTATGGACAATGAGGCAGATGCAACTGGTGTCGCCTGAGCCGTATCTGGTTCGCTGCCTCCATGAATCCCACTGTCTTTTCCACCACCTAATATTAACATGAAGTCAATAACAGTGAAATTATGCAGAAGCATAAAACTCTGGCATGCAAATAAAAGGAGACAAGGCATTGCTTCAATTAGAATGAAACTATTTCTTGTCAAGTAAGGTGAAGGCAATTAACTGACAAGCAATCCGAAATGAATTTTGAAATTTAGATAAGAAAAGATAGTTCAGAAAACATAAAGAATAACCTGTATGAAAAGTCGTGATAGAGGGCATGCATGTGTTTGGTGCCACAGAAGAGGTCCCAGCTCCCTTTTTAATTTTTGACTGCAAAAAAGAAAAAGTGGAATCCAATCAAACAAGCTTTATGCATCAATTAGAAAAAATTTAGCAGAGCGGTATATTCCAGACCTTTAAGGTTTCTTCACAATGTTTAACAACAACTGAGATGTTAGAACAACGGCCATACAATAGTGTGTACGCCCATAAGAGAAGCTTCCTTGGGATGCTCAGGTCAAGAATTTCAACCCCATCCATTCCTGTTTTTATTTCTTTCTCTGTTGCCAGCCTTGATGGAACCAAGTAAAGGTTCAGACCTGAAGGGAGCATTACACAGGAACTCTCACGATAGAAATTGTATGAGCTTCTAAGCAAAGAGTTGGCCGTCTCGTAATTTTCATCTGAAACTTTCCTGATCATAATGTTTTTTATTCTACTCAAGATAGGGCTCCATTTTGATTCAAAAACTTCCCAATTGCTAGAGCCATTAGAAGATGAACTCCATAACTCAGTCATCTGCAAATCAATAAAGAGCAGATCACTATTTTCCAAGCCACTTTCTGGCAGGTTAAGGGCATGAATCTCTGCCAGTTGTCCAGATTGCCAAGGAGTGATCACCGCCAAGCTAATTATGAGGGATCGACACCAGGCACTGGAAGCTTGCTGGCAAACCTTCGCACAGTTGCTATTGGACAATCTGGGATTCTTGAAACGCTTCCGTATCTTCTCATTGATTGTTTCAAGCGTCTCAACCTTGCAATTCCACTCCAATGATGCAACATATTGTTGGAGATATCTACAATAAGTGAGGAGAACTTGACTAACAATGGTAAAATTAAGCATCATAAGGTTATGCTAGCAAATGAGGTTACATGACAATTTGAACTTCATGTTTAATAAGACTTCAGATGAAAGAAAGATAATAAACGTTAGGGGTCGATCTTATAGAGTAACTTTTAGCACACTTGTCAATATAGTATTTGGGTTTAAGGGAAGAAATTGGGCAGTTCATTTCAGATGAAAAAGCAGACACATAATTCTACTGCTCACAAGTAAGACTTCACCCAACAAATTGCTGATTAAGAAATAGAGGCATCAGAACTGCAATGAAGATGATAAAAAATCAGACCTTTCTATATACAAGATGAAAGCAATTACCCATATAAATTTCTCTCACATATTTCTTGGTTTCTCATCTCAGGTAAGCTCAATAGTTCAGGCCATAGGTTTCCCTGCTCGATAAACAAAGAAAACATCTTCTCCAGTGTTTGGTCAGAGTTTTTTGGAATGCCAGGGCCAGCAGTCTCAGCTTGATTAATGGATGAGATAAGTGCTTTGATGAACCTCCCAAGAGCCACAGGTACAAGATCTTCGATGCACAATGAGAACTGAATTTAAATCGAAGTCAGAAACTAATTTAAATTGCTCAAAGCAATATCAAGGAGTAAACAGTAGGGATAATACTTAGGCAGTTATTCACTTGATATGAGTCATCATAACAAGGCCTGTGCAGACAGGCTTCAGAATGAACAATCAATCTACAAGCAATGCCTACTTTGGATGAAGTCTGTTGCTCTGCCCCTTCCCAACAAACCCTCAAGCCAACAAATCCCAACAGACTGTAATAGGAGTTCATTTTCTAATAAGCATATTCAAGTCTGCTTGTTAGGATCAGTTAACCAAAGCATGGACTTTTTTTCTGTTAAGTGAAAAGTATAAAACCAAACACTGTTAAGGGAAGATTTTTCTGAAGGAGGGTGCCAAAATGAGGTCAATGCTTTCAGCAATCTTATACAACAAAAGCAACTTTAGGTGGTTGAGCTTTTACCCTCTTGTCAGCCCGAAGGGATATAAAAGCACGATCAAGTGTACAAATGTCTCCAGTCTCTTCCAACAATTTCAAATAGAACAATAAATATTTTCGAATACAGGTAATAAACTTTCTCGAACTTTCTGGTAAATTAACTTCAAGGGCTTTCTTGTTCCCGGAAACACCAGGTGTTTTACGCCTGACATATGAAAAAGCAGGGAATAAATTAAACAATAATGATATGATTGCACATAAAAAGCACTTAAAACTTCTAATTGCACAAGATCCTTCAGCATATCTTTTTCATGAAATCAATATACTATAAAGACTCATGAAAACTCCAATGAAATAACATCTATTGGAAGTTTGAGAAGTTAACATCCTCTCAGTTAATCAGAATCATACAGTGGACTTGCTCATGTTTAGTGATATCAATTTCAAATTTTCCATTTAAACATGACATAAGAGATAGCAAAAGCCAAAAGTCTGAATCACTCATAAAGAATGAGTCCAAATTCTCTGTTGAGTTGTGAACTGTCAGAAATAATAATGGATCCCCGTTTATCTGTTGTCCAATTTTTGTCATAACCCCTTACGGCTACTTTTACAATAAATATTGGTTAGTGGCATTCTTGGTGTATAAAACTCAAATGACTATTGGCATATAGTCCGTACCTTCCCTTCTTGACCATGCCATCGATCTCCCACATATTAATGGTGAAAGATGAGCGAGAAGACTTGAAGCAAAAAGAAAGTTCATCCTTTGCCCTCTCTAGATCACCATTCAAACCCCTTTTATATAGTCCTTGAGCAAGCATATATCTAGCCTTATGAAAATGTTTCAAATCTCCTTCAATGCAAATTTCCAGGGCAGACAGGCAATCATTGTAAAGCATATGCCACAGATCTGCCAGATGATCCTGACCCTTTTCCTCAAGTTGGTTAGAGTTCCTGCTTTTTGTATCTTCAGCTAAATTGCACATTTCAGGTGCGAATTCATTAACAGTGTTCATTACAGTATGGTTTATCGCCTGGCTAAACGAATATCTAGAAATGACCTGCCATAAAGAAGATAATAGAGAATAAGAGACAGACAAGTTAGGAGAAATAAAACTTATGCAACTCCAAACATAAAAAGCCACATTTGTGGACACTCTTAACGCATACAAATGTTATCATTCATTTCAAGTACACATAGTGAGAACCATAATACAAATAATGAGACTCGAATTAGTTGGGTTAATAAGGATTTATTTTAATTTATATCATTGACGAAGAGAGACGAATAAACCTTTAGAGCCTCTAGGTTCTGTTTACCACACGAGAAAAGTAACTTTAAGCGAGAAGCATGCATCCTATAGACAGGATCGACTGCAGATGGATTCAAAGCAATGGCCTTATCATAGTAGGATAATGATGTCTCGAGAGAGTGTCCTAGCTTTTCACACAATTTCCCCATATAAAATGCATGTGACCAATCTTGTCTGCAAACCCAAATGAATTCGATAAATCATATGACAAAACGATGTAAAAGAAAATAATAATGCAGAAAGTAGCATATAGACCTGTGTGAGAAGGCTTTCGTAAAATGCTTCAACGAATTCTCGCAATGTGCCATCCATGTTGTATCCTTCGAGGGTACAACAGATCGCTGGTCATAAAAGGGTACCACATTCTGAAGGCTGTCATAGTATACCAATGCCAGCAACTCATGTATCTCACACTAGAACAATACAAAATTACCTTTTAGGATAATTTCCGAAAACAAACTTATCATAGTAGAAATTAAATTGCATAAGTTATCCTGCTCTCATCCTAATCTCAAAAAGTGAAACACTGTGCTCCATTATTGCCTCAGTAGGATATGCATGAACTTCGTGCATTGCAATTAAACCAGTAAATGAAAGCAGCTAATAGTAAGTTAATATCACATTATAATGCCAAGATATTTTCTACTTCCAAAAGACTTTGAGAATCTGAAACAACCTCTCTATCAGATACGGGCGTACTACTGGACTTTCCCAAACTTTGCATTTCAACGGGACTCTTACTGGATATTATTGTTTAAAAGACTTTGAGAAACTTATGGTATCATAATCATCAGTACAAATTTTTACTTATCTAGTTTTACCAATTATCCTACACTTATGGTATCGAAAAACCATCCAACTAAATTCTAAAACTGTTTAATTGACCTCAATTTTCAATTTATAAGAGCCAAAATGCATCTGCATCTCATGACACCTTTATCAGTTGTCAGCAGAATAACAGACCGGATATAAAGGTGGCATAAAAGGTCAAAGTGTAATCATCTAAAAACTCTGATTCTCAAAAGTGATGCGGACAATAGATCAACCTGCTGAGCTGATGTCTTTGCCAAAGCCAAACTCATTAACAGACAGCGCCTACTTCTCCTTCTACTAGTTTCAACTCTCTGAGGTAAAGTAGCATTCTTTTTCCATCCAATTACATTTATGTGCTTACTGCCATCATTGAGCAACAAATCTACCTCCTGTTTTAATAAATCACCAACAATAAGAATTAGAGAATGGCCAAAAAGATTTCTTTATCTTGGGAAAACAGATATATTTGTAGTTCATATAAGCATTTATTATTAAAAAAGACAAATCACAATTTTTGCCTCATCATAGATATTTGCTAGTCGTTGCCAACTCTCAAAACGTAGAGGATTGTAGAGTAGGTCGTATTTGAAGAGATTTGCATTTTGCTGCACAAACTCTTCCCCCTCCTTGGTAAGCACAAAGCCTGGCCATTTGTCAGTTGCGCTCATTTCTTCGGATAGAGCTAGAAAATAATACAAGTTGCAATATATATCTGAATATGGCTCCGAGCTGCGTGCATTACCAACATAGTTAGCATATTTACAAACAAAGTAACATACTAATAAATTTGATCATAGTTTATTGAATAAACCAAGTACCTTCCAACCATCAGTGCCTTGTGTTGTTTGACACCTCCACTATCTGAAAATATTAGTTTAGTTATGGTCTCAAGATACCCTTCAGACCTGGCCTCCTCTGAGAGTTTCTCCTCACACAGATCATTATCGTCTAAGAACTTATCTATTGCATTCCCAGCTAAAATTTCTTCTGGTGGTTGAGGGAAATGCTTGCGAATTGCTCTCAATACCCTACGAAGTTTTACCAGTCCACTTCTCTGAGACATAAATAGGAAAACAAGTCAAATGAGAGAGACAGAGACAGAGACAGAGACAGATAGCCACAGAAAGAGAGAAAGAGTGTCACTAACCGAAGAACCCTTTGCATAGGGCAGTATATACTGAAAAACATCTGCACATTGTTCCTTAGTCTGATAGTCTCCACGACTAGTGTTCCTATGCATAGCTAAATCATCATCATAGGATGAATCAGATCTAAGATTGAGACCATATAAGCAGAAAAAGCATTGATCTAAGGCATTATCAAATGTCAACTCAAGTTCCTCCCTCTCATCATCAGCAAGTTCATTTTTTATCTCAGCAGGCTGTTCATTCCATTTTTCTCTTTTGTTCTTTTCCTCCTCACTACTTTGCTTTTCACATTCTACGACTGTATTACATTTCTCCAGATCTGCATGATATGTTACACCTTTTGTCATAGTTTCCCCATAAACATCATCTATGATCCTGCCCATCTCCACATCCACGCCATCTGACTTCAAATGATAATGAGGAGAAAGCTGGTTATCATGTTGATCTTCCCTGTTTGAAAAGTTCAAGCAGGATTTCATCTTCATGTCCAAGGCCAAGAGATGCTTTATCGCAAACCTAAGAAATGTTCCTTCTTCACCATCCTCCCCCACGCAGCAGATGCCATATTCAGCAAGCAAATCATGAATTGCTACAATCAATTCAACCTGAGATTAGAAAACAAAGGTGTTGATATATGTAAGAAATGAGAATGAGCATCTCAACCAAAGTTTTAAATTCCCAGAAATTGTGACTAACTTGAGTTTTAATGGGAGTAGTATGGACAAGATGTTGAAGTCTGCAGAACGCAATAACTGAATCAAGAAAACAGCATGTTTGCTTCTGTTCGGTTTCATCAGCACTTACTGACACAGAAGAACCCTTACAGAGGTAATTAGTTGCAATATGACGCATAACTGCCACCAGCAAAGATTGAATATCACCAATAATTCCCAAGGGAACAATATTACCATCCTGCAAGTATACATCTCCAATGTTATATAGCAAAATATAAGAAACGTAAAACTCGAATGACTGGAGCTATTTTAACATTCTCCATTAGCATCTTGGAGAAATAAGCTGCTGTATAAATTTTTAAAATGAACATATGGCAAAAGATACAGTGAAATAGTCATCAACAAGATCAGCATTTATTCGGAGGAATAAATAAGGACTCACATCGATAGAGGTCTTCAAGTGCAAAACACATTGAGAAATTGCTTTCACTTCCTCTGTTAACAAGTTATTCCAGTGCTTGCCTACATTTTCTTTTGCTACTGTGTCGCAGGCAGAATATGCTCTAAGCTCAACCTTCTGTGCAAATAGTTTACAATCATCAACACCAGTTAGTACCATGAGAAACTGCAGTTTCCGTCGGTGAGAATTCAGATAAACCTCAAGATCCATTGGCTTTGTCTTCTCACATGCTTTAATTAATATATCTAAAGCCAAAAGTTCAGTAGATGCTAATCCTTCTGCTTTCTTATCACCAGCAGGGGATGACAATGCATCAAGGTAAATGCGGTGCGTAGAGAGTATCAGTGGAGCTAGTAAATCTATGCATTCCTGATACATTTCTTTCTCAATCATCTCAACTATAGTCTTCTCAAGAAGAAACTCAAGCTTCAACAAATTAATTTCATAAAGAATTCTGTTTATAGTTAAGTCCGTATTGATTTTTAGGTGTGGCAGCTGGACAGAATAATGAGAATCATTCCTTGTTTCCTTGTTTGTCAAAAGAGACAAGGAAATACATAACTCTTCATAAGCTTTTGCCTTGTTACCATCCACGATTGATAATTTACCACTTAGCCAGAAGTAGCGGATCCAAAAAGAATTTTTACAGCTCAGTAAAGAATTAGATTTAGTTGGCTTCACCTTTTTCTCTTCTGTAGCCTGATCTTCTAAGGCGAGGCCACCCTATATCTATATCTATTCAGG
>JAOQMM010000001.1:15225084-15238116 GCA_027563515.1 Erythroxylum platyclados
ACCCATCAATTGCAATGGTTGAGATTATAGGCTATATTTATTGTTCAAAGATATTTTCTTTATCACAAAATTTTAAAGAATTAAACTAGTGCATTGTTGATAAAGATAAAAAGTCTAATGGATGCAACAACTCTAATGATGCAAACATCATCTTGCTTTTTTATAATAACCATGACAACTTAATGTAAACAAGCTCAAGGCTTGCACATTGCTAGAGTTGTGGTTTGTCAGATTTTGAAACAAGCTACAATCACTACAAGAAAATTGTAAATTACTGACGGAAACTTACCGATGGAAAAAAATTCTGTAGTAAATTAGCTACTAAAAACGCTTTCCATAGGTAAAGTTGTCAGGAAAAAAGGTAATTTGCGACGAAAAAAATCCATCGGTAAAAGAGGAGGCGAAACTTTACCTACGAAAATTAGCAACGAATTAGTAAACTTTGCTGACGAAAATTAGCAACAGATTCATTTTCGTAGGTAAATTTTGTAGGCATTTTTTTCAGGGAATCATGGCTCCTATTTATACCAACAGAACAAAAATTCAACGACATCGGGTTGTTCTTTTAATTGAAAGGAAAACAAGGTCGTTTGTTCAACCATAAACGACCTTGTTTCCTTATCACGTTTAAGCCAGGGCATCGAACCTCTCTCCCCATCTATTGAAGATGTCTGAAATGTTGAATTTTTTTCCTTCCAACCTCGCAGTCATCGTCTTCTGTTATTCTCTGGTTATACATCATCGTCATTGTCTCTGTCTCCGGTTAGTTGTCCATCGTGGTTAGTTATTCCTGCTTTCCACTTGGTCTTTCATTTTTCTACTTATTATTGTTAGGGAAGCTTTTGTTTGGGTTGGTTTTTGTTTATGTACTTTGTGTTGTCTACGTTTATTTTAGCTTTTAATGGTTCATTGTGCGTTTGAATGTGTTCTTGATGATGAAGAATGTCAGGTACCATTGTTTTTGTTAATAGTTAGGGATGAATTTGTTATGCCTATAAAGTGTTCAATAAAAGGCTTAAAGGGATAAATTTGTTTTGTTTAATATGGTAAGTTAAATGGATTCAAATACAGTGTAGATAGGATTCAGATACAATGTTTATACTTTTATAACAAAAAGCAGTGTAGTAGACTTAAAATTGTTAGTTTAGTGAAAATATATAATTAAACTAGTATATGGTTTCCCGAATCTTAATTGTTAACAACAACAAAAGGTAAAAACATATATTAGGAAAAAAATTGTAATGATGGTGGTGAATTAAGTTGATTAGTTTTAGAACTAAAAGCAATTAAATGAGACAAATCATTCATGACATGGCATTGGTAGGGATAGATACGAATTTGGCATGCCTTTGCACCTTTAGAATTAGTTTATATTGTACATTAATTATAGTCTTACCTAGGGGCTAGGGATTGAAAATAAAAATGCAATACCTATAATAGATATTTGGTCTTAAAATTAAATTGCAATGCCAAAGTTACATCTTATGGTTTAAAAATAAAATTAAACATAAATGGAATGCCTCGAATGAATATTAGCTGTTGGAATCTAAAGAAAATGCCTAGAGTAATTCCATAAGACTTTAAATGAAAAATGAAATGCCTATGGGTAGTTCCTAGGGCTTAAAACTAAACTAAAATGAAATGGAATCCATAGAATGAATATCAGGGCTTTAAAATGGAGAAAATGTTTGAAGTTGTATCATAGGACTTGAAATAAAAATGATACGCTTAAAGGTGGATCTTGGGGCTTAAAAATAAAATATTTAGAATGAGTTTCAGAGCTCAAAAATAAGATAAAATAAAATAAAATAAGTAGAATGAATATTAGGGCTTTGAAATGGAAAAAATGCTAAGAGTGGTGCCATAGGATTTGAAATGAAATTGATATATCTAGAGCTAGGTTATAAGGCTTAAGAAATAAAATGAAATAAGAGATGACTGAATTAAATTATTGCGTGACTAAACTGAATTATTGTGTGACTAAACTAAAATTTGAAACATGCTTGTTCATTTGTGAATATTATATTAGTTTGATGTTTTATTTCTTTGAGGCATGATTACAAGTCTTATATTTAACATAGTCAAAATAGTCCAAAGCATAAAATTGATGTATTCTTACAACTATTGGTATTTGAATTGCATCATCTTTGGGAATTTGGAGTGGAGACATATGATGCATCTCTTAAACAAAATTTTTGGTTGAAAGTAGCTTTAATGTGGATTATTAGTGATTTCCCTGCGTATGCTATGTTGTTTGGATAGAACACAGGAGGGGAATTGGCTTTTCCTTACTGTGGCAATGATTCTGATGTGTTTTATCTTCCTAACGGGGCCAAAACATCTTAGTTTGACAACCATAGGAAATTTCTTCCTCAAGATCATCCATTTAAACACAATAAAAAAAGTTCATTAAGAATAGGATGGTACAAACACCTCTTCCCCCTTACAAACCTAGTGAAGAGATATTACAGGAGATTGATGAATTAAGGTTGCTGAAAGTTACAGAACTTGAAGCTAAAGAAGTTAATAGAAGCATTAGTAAAAACTTTGGTTGGAGAAAACGAAGTATCTTTTGGGATTTGTCATATTGGAAAACTAATTTGATACGACATAATCTAGATGTGATGCAATTGAGAAATTTTTTTTTTGACAATTTGTTCAACGCCATAATGAAAATTGAAGAGAGGACAAAAGACAATGCAAAATCATGAGCTGATTTGAAACTTTTTTGTAGAAGGAATGAGTTAGATAAAGATCTTCGCACCGGTAGATATCCAAAATCATGTTACACATTAGACAAAAAACAAAAGGAAATTTTGTGTGAATGGTAGAAAAGTCTAAAGTTTCCCGATGGTTATTTTTTGAACTTGGCAAGATGTGTGGACATGAGGAAGTATAAATTATTTGGGATGAAAATCATGTGCAAATGGAAAAACTAGAAAGGGAAATTGCAATTATCTTGTGCAAATTGGAAGGGATTTTCCCTCCAAGCTTCTTTGACTATACAAAGTATTTACCTATACATTTAGCACATGAGGCTAAACTTGCTGGTCAAGTTCAATATCGATTGTTTTATCCGTTTGAGAGGTAATTATAGTTAATATTTAAATAAAAATTTTAGCATATTTTAATCACAGAATTGTAATAACCCTATTTACAATATAGGTTTTTGCATCACTTAAAGAAAAATGTAAAAAAAAACAAGGCTAGAGTTGAAGATTCGATATGTACTGCTTATTTAGTAGAGGAAGCAGGTACATTTTGTTCACATTATTTTGAGCAGCATGTGCACACAAAAGAAGAAAAGTTCCTTGTAATGACGATGGGGGCGAAACAGGTGATATTGATGGTAACTTATCCATTTTCACATATCCAGGGTGAACATATGGACGTTCAATAAGAAGAATGTTAACAGAAGAAGAAATAAAGGTTGCCCATGGTTACATTTTATTGAATTGTCAAGAGGTTCAACCTTTTGTGTAATAAGTTTAAGTTGATTTTGAAATTCATTATTTGAGTTTTCGAAGTTAATGTTGTTCACAACTAAAATACATAATAATGCTTTTAGATTATACGAGGAATGGTTATGCGAGCTGATTCCCGAAAGAACACATGATGATATTAATAAAGAAGTTGGAAGACACTTTCCTCGATGGTTCAAGAAATATGTAAGTTTTTACTTGCAATAATTGAAATGGTTGAATTATCAGATCAAAGTGTTTAAATGGCATTATACTATTTAATATGATTTTTTTTTGTAGGCCTAAAAAAATCCAATAGAGAACAAGTTCATATGTGATCTTGCGAAAGGACCTTTGCGAACTGTTAAATTGTATCTGGTGTGTTTTGTTAATGGATACAAATTTCATATATAATATCATGGTCATAGTATGGCAATAGTAAATAGTGGGGTTTGCATACAAGGAGAATTGATGGATCATTATGGTAAAATTATTGAGATACTTGAAATTGAGTACCTTGCATTGCCAATAAAATGGAGTGTGATATTTAAGTGTGACTAGTTTGATCTAACTCCTATTGTTGGAAAAAAAGTGCACAGCCAATGCAATCTAGTTGAAATCATCCAGAGAAGAAGATATAGACAATTTGAACCTTTTGTGTTGGCGATGCAAGCAATCCAGGTGTATTATGTCCATTTTCCTAACTTACGATGAGATAAGTCAGATTGGTTAGCCGTTTGCAAAGTAAAACCTCGAGGTGTTTTTGAGTTCATGGAAAAGGAGAAAATAAGATAATAGAAAGTGAAGTGTTTTAGGAAGATGTTTATGAAATAAATGCATGTGTAACATATGACAAGAATGAACATTTGAACGATCCAAATAATGAATATGTTGAAATTTCATCCGGAGAGGATGAGGAGGGCGAGAAATCTGAAAAGTTGCCTGAGTTTGATTCTATCTTCAGAAAAAGAAGAAGATGGTGATGATTTTGATTTACAATCAAGTAATAATAGCGATTAATTTGTGTTTGTAATAGAATATTATATAAATAAATCTATTATTGCATCAACAATATAATGTTATTTGCGTTGAATTTATATTGTTCTATTATTGGAATATTCAATAAAATGTGAATTCTAGGTTAAAAATATGCCACAAAAGAGTAAACAGGATTTGTTGCGGCCAATGATCAAGTTACCACGTTTTCTAGGTGAAGCATCACATTCTGTAGATGCTACAGAATTAGGTGTTGTACGTCCAGCTACTGCACACCCAGACGAGGCATCACCTTCCCAACTTACAATCCTGTATGGTCACCTTTTGTACCTGTTGCTACACCATCCGGCAGCCTTACTACACCATCCACCACCCCTACACCAACAGAGATATCAGGGGTAAACGTTGCGGATCACCAAGGCAACCTCCAGCTTGGAGCTAAAAGAGTTTATGGAAGAACTTACATCACAATTGTCAATAATCTGTAAGTGAAGTTCTAAAAATTTTGTAATTCGTCATGATAACACCATAGGTTTATACTTAAGTTATATGTTTTGGTTTGAAAATGATCTTAAAATGCTTATATATTAGGTTGGTTCTATTTGGAACGTGCTTCAGAAATATCTCATCCAAGTTCAAGGAGAGTATAGATCTTGAGGGTTATACATGGAAGAATGTCTCTCAGGCGATAAAGGATTTTTATTATTAAGAGTTTGAGGTACAAAAAATATATTCTTTAATCTTTTTTATTTTATCTAATTTTATACATTAATTAGATAAATATTTTCGTTTATAAATACTTATAGTATGTTTTTCTTTTTTTCAGAAAGAATTTTGTTAGGATTTAAAATTTGGTGATGTAATTTATAATCTATAGGAGAGGCGAGCTTGTACATTTTATAGAGACTGTCTTAGTTCGATACACAAAAATGGTGTACGACCACCATATTTATCTGAAGAAATATGGAGTCTTTGACAGCAATATTGGGCATCGCCAGAGGCAATTTCCTTTTCAAAGCTCAATTCTGCCAACAGACGTCAAGAACCAGACGGAGAGAGTATACCTGTAGATACTGGGGATCTTTGACTGACCAGGAGCATGCACTTCAACTTGAGAGTATCAAAACTTTACACTTATATTCTGACTTATGTACTTTGATGTATGAATTTTGATTTCAATGTAATTTGATGTATCAAATTTAGAATGAAAATATATGTGTATTGTGGAGAATAATAATGTTATCAATGTTTGGTTCCATTAATGGTTGTATTGTTGAGTTAATTTTTTTCAACAGGGGGTAAATATCATAAAAATAGAGGAAACTCTGCTGGAATTTTTGTAAATTGTAGCTCACTTATAATAATTTATTCTAATGCAGGAAAAGTCTATAGGCAGGAAGCCTACATTAGGCCAGCTTTTTTTGCACACTTACACCAAAAAGCATGATGGTGTGACCTTTGTCAATACCCGATGCAGACAACTTCATGTATGTAAAATTTATACTTTAATATTAATTCTTAAAAATTATCACTTATTAGCATAAACAATTATAATGATAGGACCAAATACAAGAAAGCATTGAATGATATTCTCATAACTCTGAAACTGTTCATGAGATTCAGGCATATCTTGATGCAGTGGGTGATATGGACCACCATGGAAGGATATTCAGCTTATGTTCATTTGTAAACACGTTCTATTCGCAATCCTCCACATCCTTTACAACTGGATCTAATAGGCGGTCCGCATCAAATGAGAGAGTCGTTCAGCTTGAGAACACAGTAGAGAGGCTGATGGACTGCATAACCCAGCTCCATAATGAGGTGGATGAGTTGAAGCGGAGGGACAAAACCTCATCGCAGCAGTTATAGCATCTGCCTTCACCACCTACATAGCTTCTGGATAAGCGAATGTATTTAATAGTCTGCTACTATTAAGTTTTTGTATGAATTCTCAATTTACAGTTATTTTCAAGATACTTATTCATGTACACTATAATATTTTTATTATATTACCAATCAGGATAATGTTTTATTATATTACCAATCAGAATAATGTTTACTTTATATTTATTAATCGATGTAATATTATTTACAGAAATCAAATGTACGAAAAAATCAAAACTTTATCAACAAAAAACTCGGGTAGGAATTAAGAAATGGCGGTTGAAATTTATCATAACTATATTTCTCTACGGAATTACAATATTCCGTCGGTAAAAATTTTGTGACGGATAATGCTTTCCGTCAGTAAATTTAGCAACAGAATGTTATATGTCCATCGATAAATTTAGCAACGGACTTACAATTTACTGTCAGTAAATTCGCCAATGGAATATTAGGAATCCGTCGCAAATTTAGCAACGAAATATTGTAAATCTGTCAGTAAATTTACCTAATTTTACTGACGAAAATACAAAATTCCGTCACTAAATTTACCGATGGATATATAACATTCTGTTGCTAAATTTATCGACAGATTCCTTATTTCCATTGCTAAAATTTATCTACAGCTGTTTCTCCGATGACTCTTTTCGTTGATAATTTCCATTGCCAAATTTGTTTCCCGACGAAAAATGTTTATTCTCCATCTGTAATTTCTGTCACTAAAACCTATTTTTCTTTTAGTGAATGGCTTTTATCAGACACACTCTTAATGGATTTAAAAAAATTTAAAAACACAGGTGACAATTGTTTAAGAGCTTGCTCTACAAGAAATCGCCTTCTTAGGACCTCCTTGCTATAGCAAAGTCAAATTTACTTATGATGTTGGCTTAAGAGTTACGAGTAAAACATGAAGTGTTTTTTTTTATGAAGTTATTGGCAGCTCTTCACCAAGGTCAAAAGTGGACTTTCTGAGAAGATTGTCACACTCAAACCTTATTAAGTTGCTAGTATATTGTTTGGAGGACAAAGAACTACTCATTATGTATGAATTCATACAAAAAAGAAGCCTGAAAATCATCATTCCAAATATCATTGAACCTTAATCTTATAATATTGTATTAAAATAGCCATTGGAGCAACTCTAAGCTTGACTTGCCTTCTTATTTCAAAAAAGTAAGTCATTTATAAAGATTTTAAGGCCTTAAATATAGTACTTGATGCGAATTACTATACAAAGATATCAAATTTTGACTTTTATTTCCAACCTTATAGACAAGGTTATAAAAGCAATCCATGTGTCCTCTACCGTATTTAGTAAGTTGCCCTTTAACTTCATTATCTTTTAAAATTATATTGCTTGATAAGGTGAAGAAACTAGGTAAGATCTCTCTTGCCTAGCTCCTCTCATTTTTCAATATGATTGTAGCTTCTCTTAGCTCAATCTCTTTAACCATCGATAGACCCTTTCCACCTCTCCTTATCACCCTTAACTCCTCTCTAAGTTCACCTACTCAAGTCTCATTAGATCAAGCTTCTATACTTTCCCAAAACTAGTTTAAATCCTCAAATAGTCCAAGACCAAATCGTTAACTTTAAGACTATTGTGACATCCCAAGCGAAGCATTTAGGAAACTGGGTTATCCAAAAATCAGGTGTCACAACCAAGAGAAGAATTTGATCGCAGGTGGGTTGGGACTCATCCCTGCACACCAAACTGAGCTATTTCCTCAGTCAGAAGGAAGTGATCTGAAAGTTGTCTCACCATGGTTAAAAGTTCTCCAAACTAGAGCATCAAGTTGTCTACCACTCTTATAGATTATTTTTTTAGATAAAAGACCACCCTTTTCTATAACAAAGACTTGGGCTAAAGATAAATAAGGAAAACCTTGGATTAGAGAAAATTCTCATTGATGAAGATGACTTCGTTTTGTTCAAGTTTACAAGTGAAAACATACTTTAAAAGTACTAAAACAAGGCCCTTAACATGTCAATGGAAAGTGAATATTAGTTCAATAACGGAAACTCGGTATGGTTCTTGACAAAACCAAGTAAAAAGTGCTTTCCATTTGGGCTCATTTCATAAAATACCACTAAAATACTGGAGCATATTAAGATTAAGCTACCTAGTAGTTCAATTGGAAAACCATTATACATGGATGAAAACATAATTGCCTTAAATAGAATAGGCTATGCTAGAATTTTTATTGAAGTGGAAATGAACAAGGAATTACCTGATTCACTTAAGATAAAGAGACTAAAGGAAGATGGGACATTAGTGAAAACTGAAATTTCACTATCATATTAGTGGAAACATCCCAAACAGAAGTATAAGTCAATATAGAAACCTACTAGTAAACTCTTCTTAAAAGGGAATTTTAAGGAGTTGTTGGGGGATGATACTCTTAGCAATAACAATGAGGATATGCAGAAGAATGGCAAAACGACCAGTGAAAAACCAAAGGAGACAAACAATTTAGTAAATAAGAAATTAAATATGACCACTAAGCAAGTACCTAGCTTGTCAAAATGATTATCTAATAACATATAGTACGTGACTAAAGAAAATGAAAATAAGGAGCTAGGCAGGAATGGAAAATTAGGAAAGAGATAAAGGGGATCTCTCAAAAGGGGAATAATGCCTCAGAAGAACACTTATACCTAATTATTAACGCTATTGACCTATATCTGAATAATAATTACAAAGAAGAATTCTCACTAATTAGCAAAAGGTGATCATAAAGGAGAGCTAAGGGAAAGGTCTAGAGTAGCCTGAAGAAATAATTTATATGTCCATATTATCTTGGAATACAAAGAGCATTAATTCCTCCAAGAAGCATTAATCTTCATCATTTACTCCTCTTTCTTTTATTAGGCACTAGTCTTCTTCATCTGGTTGCATTGCATCAATATAGATCAAATAATTCATTGGTATACATTTAGAGATGGATAAATTGTGTTAAGTATTCAGTAATTGGGCAGCTTTTGCTGTCTTTTTTTATTTGAATTTTTTATGCTCCTAATGTTTAGGGATATCCTGACAATTATATACCTGCTAATCCATTGCCACCCGGCTCATATTGTGTCGAAATGATATTTCCAATTTTTATATTTGTTGGCATTACCTTTTCTTAAAAGTATATATATGCGTAATTCAAGTTTTTGTCCTATTCACAAAAGAATCTTTTAGTTGCTTTTAGTGGAGTGCATAATACTAAATTGTATTAGATGTCAACCTGTGGAGGTACCATTTGTTGCTATTCTCCTTTTATTTTCTTCTTCCTTACTATCAGACCACTAAGTTGTGCTAGCAGAATCGTGTTCGCATTCGCGAGCCTTAACCAATGTTTGACACATGGAACAACGGAATAAGGTAAAGACTTGTGAGGAGGCAAGGAGGAAAAGGGGTAACATCAAGTGTTGGCATGCATTGGTGCACATTGGCATAAATCTTCGACGAGATGCAAGATTCAGAAGTGAAACCAAAAGAAGGCTTAAGATGGACATCAAGTGGAAAGCTAGCTGGATCACAGGCATGACGGGAATATGCGAGAGTTCCAAGGTGACTTAGTAAGTAGATCAGATATGGTGCGAGTTTTGGGAGAGTTCCGGACCTTATACGAGCTGACTTGGCTAAGGTTGGGTTCTTAATGGACTAAAGACTTAGTGTGTGAATGAACAGACTATGGCTAATGGAGTTGGCATGGGTAAGCATTGGACGGACCAATAAGCTATTGGCTTGGATGACTCATCATCAACGGATGGAGATGAGGAGATCTTAGATGATATGGCGAATAAGATCACAGTGGATAAACATTATCTCTAAGAGATAAAGATCATATGGAATGATCATCTGAAGATAGAGGAGATCTTTATGGATATGCATAGATTATTCTTAGATAGATGTAATCTTTTATCTTGTTATTATGATGTAACTTAATGCTATTATATAGAGTCCTAACTGGATGGGGATGTCATTCTATTAATTAATGTGATATAATCTGATAAGGATAAGATATGATAAGATTGTGATCTTAATTAGTAAAGTTTTATTAGGATTCTAACTTATTCATTTAGAGGTGCCTATAAATATCTCATTTGAGCCTTACTCTTCTCAGAGAAAGAGACACAGGGAGGTAGATTGAGAGAGCATTCCTTTGTATACTTTGAGAGCAGTAATAAAGGTTGGCATTTTTGCCGTATATCTTTCTTGTACTTATTGTTGCCATGAATATTTAATTCTTTCGTAGTTTTCTTGTAAGAGTGTGAGAGTTAAACACTGTAAAGGTCGTGAGGCATTTGAGAACAAGTAGGTTGGTCGACGATCACGGGACAAGGCTGAATCTTACTTTAACGAAGCTAAGTGAGACTATCATACAAAGGAGTTGGCGCATCTTGTGGAACAAGTTCGTGCTTAAAGGAAAGCCTTTGTAACAACAAGTATTAGAGTCATAGTTCAAGATTGAGGGAGGCAGTAATTGGACGGAACGTGTCAACCAAGTGGAGGCACTCATTGGGTCGATTCCTCAAGGGGAGGAGGAGGTCACTTTTTACAACACTCGATTCGAGATGTTGGAGGCGCGAATCCAACAATTACAGCATCAACTAGCGAAGTTGATGAAGGCACAAGAGGATTCTAGATTTGAGTTCATGATCCTAAGGCGTTCAGTTGCAACCCAAGACATTGGACGAGCATAAAGAACTTTGATGAAGGTACAAGAGCTATAAGTTTTTGACAGCAAGCGGAGTGCTAAGGAGCTCGAAAATATCTTGTGATATACTTTGTAGCAGCAAAGGTGGCTGACTTGGAGGTGTCGATCACGACAATGTATTTAATGGAGGATGCAAAGCTATGGTGGAGAACAAGAACCCCCAACAACATCAATACGGGTAGTCCTCCCATCAACACTTGGGGAGAAGATGAATAAGGAGCTAACGAATCAATTCCTCTACAACAACACTTCAAGGCTCGTGAGGGAAGCTTTGAAGAAGTTGAAGCAAGACAACTTGGTGCGAGAGTATGTGAGGAAATTCACATCTTTGATTTTGAAGTGCAGAACAGGTTGGAGTAGGATAAGTTGTTCAACTTCATAATCGGCTTACAAAGTTGGGCACAAATGGAGCTTAGGAGGTAGAATGTGAAAGATCTTCCAAACGCGATTGCGGTTGCAGATGCCTTAGTAGATCTCTAAATGCCACCACTGATTCAAACTAGCTACGAGGGCAAGAAGAATGGTGGGATGTAGTATGGCTTGGAGAAAGGCAAGGAGAAGGTGGGTGAATCTTCTCAAGGTAAGTTCACGAAATAATCAAAACGAGATATTACTTGTTTCATTTGTGAAGGGCCACACTTTGCTCTATAATGCCCAAGACGGAAGGTGGGTGAGGAGCAAGTAAATACCATGATCGCAAAGGATCAAGGAAACAGAGAGGAGGACTCGACGGAAGAAGTTTACCTCAAAAGTTTTGCTATATTGGGAGCAATGAACCTTGTGAAGGAGCATTCGAATAAAAGCAAGGAGAAACTCGATGGAGAGGGAATATAGTTCGTGGGAGATATGCCAATGGCTAAAGAGTCTTCGAGGAAACCACATTCGAAGGATTGTCCACAGATTATTTCGACGAGGGCATTGATTTCTTCTAGTGGGAGTGGTTTGTTAGACTCATAAGTCGTAATAGCAAAATCGTGCGGCATTGGCGAGCCTTTATCAATGTTTGACATGCAGAACAATGAAACAAGGCAAAGACTTGCGAGGAGTCAAAGAGGAAAAGCGGCAATGTCAAGCATTGGCATGCATTAGTGCACACTGGCGAAAATCTTCGACGAGATGCAAGATTCGAATGTAAGACCAAAAGAAGGCTTGAGATGGACATCAGGTGGAAGGCTAATTGGATCACACGCATAACGGGAATATGCGAGAGTTCCAAGGTAACTTAACAAGTAGATAAACATGGTGTGAGTTTAAGAGAGTTTCGGACCTTGTATGAGACTTGGTTAAAGTTGCGTTCTTAATGAACTAAGGATTAGTGTGTGCTCAAATGAACGGACCATGGCTAATGGAGTTGGCATGGGTAAGCATTGGAAGAACCAGTGTACTATTGGCTTGGATGACTCATCATCAACGGATAGAGATAAGGTGATCTTGGATGATATGGCGAATAAGATCACAGTGGATAAACATCAGCTCTAAGAGATAAACATCACGTGGAATGATCATTTGAAGATAGAGGAGATCTTAGTGGATATGGATAGATCATTCTTAGATAAATGTAATCTTTTATCTTGTCATTGTGATGTAGCTTAATCCTATTAGATAAAGTCCTAATTGGATGAGGATGTCATTCTATTAGTTAGTAAGGATAAGATAGGATAAAATTGTGATCTTAGCTAGTAGAATTCTATTACGATTCTAACTTATTCTATTACAATTCTAACTTATTAGGTTTCTATAAATAGCTCATTTGAATCTTACTCTTCTCACACAGAGAGAGACACAAGGAGGTAGATGTGAGAGAGTAATCCTTTGTATACTTTGAGAGAAGTAATAAAAGTTGACATTTTGCCGTATATCTTTTTTGTTCTTTTCCTATTTCTAGTTTTACTTCTCCCTCTACCAAACATTTTCCTAGTATCCTAGTGCGTAGCATACAAAAAAATTAAAAAGAATCCTCATCAATGTGTTGTCATTTA
>JAOQMM010000001.1:15299688-15310348 GCA_027563515.1 Erythroxylum platyclados
TATGGACTGGGACTATGATAGTGGAGAGTAGAGACTAGATAGAGTAGCTAATTGTTGTAGTAAGAATTGTCTGTAGTTTGCACCACTTCTTCTGTATGTAGAAACATTATATTTAGTACTGTAATATTAACATTAAAGGAATATTAAGCACATGATAATATATTAAAAATAATTAAATATACTTTCATTATCGAATATTTTATCAAAATAATGGCCAACTGATTGCTGAGTATTAGTATGTGTATCATCAATCACCTTTGCATTAGTATATGTGGCTGTATTGATATACAAATTAAAAAAACAATATAAGGTAAGAGCAATATGTTATTCTTATCCTCGTATATCTGTGTAATGTCCTTCTTTAACTTATTTCGAGTTAAAACCTTGAAGGTCGGTTGTAATGAGTTCCAAAACATCTTAAATCTTTTGGTATCAACTATAGATAATGGATGTCCATCACCAATTACTATAGAAGTAATAAAAAATCTTAATATGTTGTTGTCATAAGATGTTGCAATCATTTAATTCTTTCCTTTTATAAGGTTAGGGTTCAAAAATATTTAACCTCCTAATACGATCCTCTTTCCATTAACACAAATTCACACGTCTCTTTAAATGAGAGGTTTCACCTTTTGAACTCCCAACTAACATTTTCTAACAATACTTGCATTCAACTTTTTCTACTTTGTCCATTGATCTAGTCTTATTGAAGTAATTCCAAGCTTCACTTTCTAATGGAGATGAACTTCTATCTTCACTTGGTGCAGGATTACAAGTGTTCACCCTTCTATCTTCACTTAGTGCAAGATTAGAAGTTTTCACTTCTGTCTTCGGTATCAAATTAGAACTCTCCATTGAAAGAATATGCTCATTCATTTGAAAAAATCAATATATAAATATATATGTCATTTGTATATGTGAACGTATAAGTCACTAGTAAACTTTAAATCTATGATTATGATTTATGTTCTCCTATTCTCTCCCATGTTTCGTGTATGTGACCGTCTAAGTCATCGAGATCATGTTACACAATATATGGGTGTGCATGTATTTTTTCAGACTTACACAGTCATATACACGGGCGTTTATATGACCATGTAAGTCAGTATAAAGTTTTGTTGCATACCTATACATTCACATACACGAACATGTATGTGACCGTATAAGTGACCGTGTTTGTCACTTAATTATACTTACATGGTCACCTACATAGGTGTGTACATGCAAGTTCTCAAAACATCACCTCATAGGGCAT
This sequence comes from Erythroxylum platyclados, assembly GCA_027563515.1. Taxonomy (NCBI): domain Eukaryota; kingdom Viridiplantae; phylum Streptophyta; class Magnoliopsida; order Malpighiales; family Erythroxylaceae; genus Erythroxylum; species Erythroxylum platyclados. The sequence continues at coordinate 15,300,944 of JAOQMM010000001.1, forward strand.
GTATGTCACTGTGTAAGTTCATGAAAACACCCCAGACGAAAATAATCACAAAAATTCCAATATTTCATAAATTCAATCTTCAATCAAAAGATCCAAAGCTAGAATACGATGAAGGAACTTTACATTGGTGGATAGGTGGCGAAGAAGCAAAAAAAGACAGCGATGGGGTGGTGAGGTGGGTAGGAAGTGTGGCAGTAGGGTGGAATGGTGAAAGGGCTAAAAGAGAGAGTGCAAAAATTAGAAGAGGAAGGCGAAGTGGATGGTGGGCTGCAGACTAGTCTGAGAAAAAGAGAGAGAGAGATTGAGGTCTGAAGGTAGGGAAAGAAAATGACACAAGAAAATCTGCACAGGGCAAGCTAGGTGATGTGCATTGACCCACCAAAAAATAAAACTTAACTCTGCACAACTAAATTTGTAGGAGTGGTGAGTAGGGATTGTATCTACAAAGAGTTTATGTTTGGCTTTTGTAATGAATAATTCAATGAAAAAAAGTAAAACTAAATTAAATGAGATAAATCAAATCAAATAGTATAAAAGTGATAAAATTGACAAATGGGTTTCAAATCCAGTTCTCGGTTCAATCTCAACCTTCACACAAGTGAGCACAATTAATTGTCATGTTGTTCTCGTACCTCTCTTTGAAACTATTAACCATAGATTAATAATAAGCTCTGTTAACCCCAATTTGCCCTTAGGTTATATCTAATTAAAACAAGCTCTTTAATTTGATATAGTTATCAGATAACCTAGAATAAGCTCTATAGATTTAGTGTGATAATTGCATTACAAAATACGAAAATATGTTAATCTAGGCAACAACCACAAAAGCTCGAGTTATTTAACTTATGCTATATTATCCCTAATGATGCACAACCATTAGCTTACTATAAATGAATCAAAGTTACAATGATTACGTATTGCAATCTAGATTATAGCAATGGGTTCATACACAAATAATCTATTTAGAGTGTTTAAATCATTCATACAAGAATACCAAAACATTAAACAAAGAGAATAACACAATCAATTCCAAAAGAGAGTGAGAATTGTTGAACAAGTTTTACAAACCCTCAATATTTTGCGAGCGCACAGGTTGTAAGCATAGTAGTTGAGGTGTCGGTCTCATGAGGAATTAGCTAAACTAATTGAATCCTAACTTTGTCTAAGGTCTGAAAATTGTAATTAAAATGAAAATAAAAATGAGCAGAAAATTAAGTAATTAAATGTGGATCAATTGAAAATGAAATTATAGAATTAATGCAAGGAAATCAAAATTGAGCACAATCACTTAATAATCAAAAAATTACACAAGGAAGATTAACCAATTATGAGAAGAGGGGATTTATCCTATCATCAATTGCTTACTTAATTACTTTTGAATTAATGTGTATCGGTACTAGAATTTCACAAGTTTGATTATCCTCTCTCTAGACCTAATCATATTCCCTAATTGAATATGAATTTCTGAATTTCCAATTTCTCAATTAACCGAACAGCCCACATTCCAATTAGTTCTTAAGCACTCTAATAGACAATTGGGTCCTCACATGAGATCTCTCTTAGTATAATTACCGATTTGATTATTTATGCGATCTGTTAGGTTGTTAACTCTCATTACCTAACCTAATCATGTTTCTATTGGTTCACTCTCTCGATTTGTTACCGAAGTATGCAAAAACGACAAACAATCACAATACCCAAACACATTAATAGCAAAAGTAATCAAATCATCATTGATTCAAGAATAAATCCCAAAAGAGTTTAGAACATCCTTAAACAAATATTCATCATCCTCATATTCATTTTATACATTAAATGAAATAAACAACAAGATGAAATGAGAAAATTATCTTGGAAGGAAGGCTAGAGTGGCTGGCAATAGCAGCTCCTCTTCTTCTTCTCTTCTCTTCTCTTCTCTCTTCCTTGATTTCTTTCCAAAAGTTGCAAATGGAGACCCTTTGATTACAGTCATCTTATTCCCTTTTATAGTGTTTTTACCTTTTAAGGTAAAAACTAGGTTTAACCCAGGCTAAAAAGTCTAAAATGACCCTCCTAAAATAGAAATGGAAGCAGATCCCCGAGTTTGTCTCGTACCTACCACGATCGTGACCCTTGAAAATGAGGTTCTGTCGTGGTCGTGGCAATGGTGTCACAATCGTGACCCGATATTGTTGGCTTATGTCACGATCATGACCAGGGTATCACGATCGTGGCCATAACTAGGTTGCTTCTGTCACAAGTTTGACTAGGATGTCACGATCGTGACCCTGACTGTTCCTCTAAGCTTTCTCCGACTTCTCTTGATCTTCTTCATCTGATCTCAAATATTAACAAACATGTCAAAATACCTCAAGCTCACAAAATTAAAGTCTAATAACATGCTCTAAATCACATAACACTCAAAAACACAATCATATAATCACATTGACACAATTCTAAACCTAAACATTCACAAATCCTCTAATCAAAAACTAAAAACACACTAAAATACCCACTAAAACATAATGTAAACTATAACTATCAAGAATAACACCACTAGATTAAAAAAAATTCCCAAACATGTTCTTGAGCCTTGATATCCCCTTTGAACAGGAAGGGTGAAGGTTAGCTCCTCACAACTCTCCAAGAGATAAGAAATATGCCGCCTTTCGTGTCTCTAAACTCTTCTCTCCTTAATTTGGCTGGTTAAATGTTCTTTTATAGTAAAAATTAGGGTTCTGCAAGACACATGGTCAGATACACAGATGTGTAAGTGACTGTGTATGTCATTTTTGTTCAAATCCATAAACTTGCATAGTCTTAGAAAGCTACATAGCTGTGCACTACTGTGTAATTCCACACGCTACTGTGTAGGTTACAGGAGAGGCTGAAACTGCATTTTCATTCTCTTACATGCTTCTAGTGAGTTACACGGTCTCATACATAACTGTGTAAGTTGAAATAAATTCATTTCTTTTATTCTTTGTCTCATATTCACCCTAATTCATCACCTCCCTGTTCCAAAAAGACAAATAAGATTGAACATCAATAGGAAGGCACCAAGGATACATTTTTAGCTCATTTTAGCTCATTCTGGTTCTTATTCCTCCAACTTATACCTAAAACAAAATATGAACCAAAATAAGTATCTTAAGCACATCATAACATTAATCACTAAGAATTAAGAAGTAAATATGTAGTCAAGCAAGAACTTATTAAGTTCCCCCACACTTAGCTTTTAACCCTCCTTGAGAAAAAAAAATCAAAACCAAAATCCAAACACTTTCTTCTTAAACATATTTCCTAAGAATAAATAGTCATAAAAAAAGGAGAAATAGCTTTCTAAAAAGTAGCAAGAATTAAACATTCAATGCTTTCACTTATTATCAATCAACAACCAGTCCCTTCAAAAATTGAGCAATTTAGGGGTACATCTTGACAAGTTGTGTTTTAAAAAAAAAGATAAATCTATAGGCACACTCAAACACTATTCATAATCAAGACATTTCACAATTTTGCACATCATTTTATTTCTCCTCCATTAAAGATTCACATGCCTAATCATGAAAGGACTTTTTAAGGTTATAATGGGGCCAAAGTTAAGGTGAGAAGTATTTCAATAATGTAGTTTAAAAGTCATCAAAACTAGTGAAGCAGGAAATGCACTCAATGGGGTATTGATTTTTGTATTCAAAACTGGGTACCATTAGCAATGATGAATGAGAAAACTCTTTTTCACAAATTAGATTCAAGCCTCTATACTACAAATCACATGAAACATAAGAAATTAAAAGGAATCACTTACAAAAATTGACAGTAAATAATACAATGTAATTATAAAGGGTGACACTTCACAACAACTTCTCCCTTATTTGCATCACAATCAATTCATCTATTTCATACAACTTTAGGAGGAAATACTAACATGAATTACTTTGCAAAATAAATGATTTTCCTCCTCGATAACTTCATTTCTTTATTATTTTTCTATTCTTTTCTTTTTTTCTCTTTTTTCTTCTTTCTTTTTTTATAAAGACAAAAATTAAAAGAAACTACCTTAACAATGGAATTCATTAATAAGAGATAAAAATCATATTCCATCAATTGTAACCAATATGCATATATGTACACCTCCACACTTATGCACTTGTGCATCCACAAACATCTACAATCACAAATGCTTCACTAGCATTAATGCTTAGGCAAGACATTTAGTTAGGTTAAAGGCTTTTAATGTGGTTAGCAAAAAAAAAAAAGAAATGCTAATAAAGCTCAAAGGGGCTTAACAAAAGGAAAACTCATATCGTTAGGGAGGTTATTTGACTAATGTAGCTCGTAAAACAAAAAATACCTATATCAATTTCATGTTAATATATATGATAATAATGTGGTCTCGAATAGAAAATCAAGGCAAAGTTAGGAAATGCATGTTATGAAGGTCACACATAATCAAAAGACAACGAGACTGATATAAATGTTTCAGTCTAAAAAGCCTCAAAATCTCATTAGCGTATATCTACCCATTAGTCATTACTCTTCTAAAGAAAATGTACATTGACCAATCACAAGAGTAAAAATACATGCCCAAGTTGCCATGAATTTTTCTAGTTAATTCTACTATCTAATTATAACTATATAGTCCTAGAAGCAATAGAAAAAGAGAAAATAATTTTTGTTTGTTTATTTTTTATTTTTAACTTAAAAACACATAAGAAACAAACTTAAAAACACATATGATAAATAGGATCCCCACCCTTATACTTAAAACCTACATTGTCCCCAATTTAACATTAAATGTAAGACATAGAGCATTCAATAACAACAAAAAATGCAAAAATGTAAAAGAAAAGGAGCAAACTCCCTTAGGTTGCCTTCCAAGCAGCACCTTTGCTTATTTTCATTGGCTTGACTCCATGTTTTCCTCTTTAAGTGATGCCATCTGGGTCTTGAAGTATCACTGCTTCCACATTCTCCATTTGGAATCCTTCATAGTATGACTTTAGGTGATGACCATTTACCTTAAATGTCTTTCCAATTTTTAAGCTCTGTATCTCAGCTACACCAAATAGGAAAACATTGGAAACCATAAAAGGACCGACCTAACGAGAATGCAGCTCACTTGGGAATAATTTGAGTATGGAATGATAAAGAAACACTTTTTGACCAATAAAAAAGCTTTTCCTTGAGAACATCTTGTCATGGAAAGTTTTGGTTCTTTTTCTTATATATCATTGCATTCTGATAAGAGTCATTTCGCATCTTTTCCAGCTCTTCCAATTGTAGCTTTCTATGCACTTTTGCATCATCAAAATTCATATTGCCGCACTTGATAGTCAATACACCTTATGTTACAGCTCCATAGGAATGTGACATAACTGCCCAAACACCAATCTATATGGGGACATACCAATTGGCATTTTATAAGTTATCTTATAGGCCCACAATGCATCTTCCAGCCTCAAGCTCCAATAATTCTGCTTAGGTTGAACTGTTTTCTCTAGGATCGACTTGATTTATTTGTTAGATACCTCAGTTTGGCCACTTGTTTAGGGGTGGTAGAAGGTGGAAACTTTGTGCATGATATGGTACTTCTTGAACAACTTTTCCTTCACCCTATTGCAAAAGTGTGTTCCCTTGTCTCTCATGATGGCTCATAGCTACCCTAACCTAGAAAGGATGTTAGACCTACCAAAAACTTAATAACTTTAGATTCATTAGTTTTGGTGGCTTTAGCTTCCACCCAGTTAAAGACATAATCAACTGCAAGTAAGATATATTGGAAATCAAAAGACAAAGGAAACAGTCCCATAAAATCAATTGCCAAGCATAAAAAATTTCACAAAAAATGGGAATTTATGGCATTTGATTTCTACCTCATCATTGACGCTTGTCATATGACTTGCAAAAGACATTTTCCTTAAACAATGAAAGGTAGTAAAAACCACTCCCCAATATTTTATAGGCAATCCTTTTTACCCCAAAATGCCCTCCATAAGCATATGAATGATAGAAGGTCAAGATAGAAGGCGTCTCGCTTTCAGGAACACACAGTACTAGGCTTCACTCTTCAATATCTCCCTTTGAGCCTTTGATAAACCTATAGGTAATCTGTTAGTAAGTAAAAAATTCACAATATCTACATACCATGGAGGTGTCAAATTGGTAGAAAAAATTGTTCATCTGGAAACATTTCTCTCAGAGGAATATCATCTTCTTTTATGATCAAGCATGTTTTTTGTCCACTTCTTATATTTTATTTCCAAATAAAACCCTTAAAGGAGGAGAATCCATTTAATTAACCTCACCTTCGTTTCTTTCTTAGTGTGCAAGTACTTCAAAGCTGCATAATCAAAGTAAACAATAACTTTAATGCTTAACAAGTATGACCAAAATTTTTCCAAAGCAAACACAACAGATAAAAGCTCTTTTTCAATTGTGAAATAATTTTGAGCTAGACTCAAAAATTTTTAAGCATAGTAGATGACATATGTAGCTTTTCCCACTCTTTGTCCTATAACTGCCCCCATTGTGTAATCACTTACAAAATTGATAATTTAGAATATGATTTGCTTAAGGACAACTAAAAGCTTAAGTGTGGGGATGTTTGATAAATTCTTAATTGACTATAATTATATACTCATATTTAATGCGAAATAGCAAATTCAGGTATTTTTGGAGATACACAGTCACTCACATGCCCATGTATGTTGATCGTGTATAACCTAGAAACCCTAGTTTTTACTATAAAAGTACATGAGTGGAGGCAAAACAAGAGAAGCTGAAATTTTAAGTAATTTTGAGTCATAAGAGACAAAAAAAGGTGACACTTCCAATCAAGGAACAAGGAAAACATAAAGAATACGTTAAGAGATTTGATAATTTGCAAGAATATTCATTAAAAGAAAAACAAAGATTTAGAATTATAATTTCTTTGTTTTTTAGTTATTCTTCTGCATATTTGTTATTGGTTTTGTTTTCTATGAGTAAGAACTAAACTTGATTAGTGTCTAGGTGTGATGCACCCTAGGTTATGATAACAATATGACTTGATCTTTTATTCAATGCAATTTTATTGATTAGTTTATTGCTTTCAATTATGTGTTTTATTCTTGTTCATCATGAATATTAATTCATGATTTGAGATCATATGATTGAGATTGAGAAATCATTTTGTATGAATATATCTATTATAATTAGAAGGAGTTGCATGCAAACCTAGAGATAGGTTGACATAAATCCTCTAAATTAGGGTCAAACCTAATAACGGAATTCGCAAATTGATAATGCAATCTTAGGGGTTTTAGCTAGAAAGATTTCTGTTAATCAACTAATGGATTAGTTGTTAATAGTCTTAAGAAAGATATTAACATAAAATATGAATTTCCTCGGTTCAATAATCAATAATATAATTGCATGATAAAAGGTTATTATTTAAAGGTTTTTTAGGGGGATTCAGTACCTAGAAACTGTTGTTTGATATTGACATCTTCTTAGTATTTTCCTTGTTTTGCATTTATTATTATTTTAATCTTAGTTTAGTTGTTTAGTTTGATTTTTAATTAAACCCACAATCTAATTCAAAGGTTAGATAATAGACAAATGGTAATTACTAATGCTTATAGTCTTCGTAAAATTGACCTGTACTTGCTTGTGCTAGCTACAGCTACGTCGTGTACTTGTGATATTTTTAACATTGATAAAACCTATCAAATCAAGTTTTTGGCATCATTATCAGGGACTAGTAATATTAGGAAAGCTTAGATTTTATTAATCTAGCCATTTTTACTTTATTTTGTTTTATTTTTGTTTCTGTTTTATTTTATTTGATTGATTTGTTAGTTTTCTTTTTTCTTATATAAATTGACTCTTGGTTAGTTTATTACCCATAGTAATACAACGAGCCTAGTTAACGAAGGTCCAAAAATTGAGAGAAAAACTCGCAGAAATATCCGTAGGACACAACTGAGAGAGTTTGAGCTACATCGACAAATATAAGACTTGGGAGGTCAAGTAGATACTGAGGAATCACACAACATGGCAGACCAATCGAGGATAATGTTCAATTATGTTAGATCGAACTTGATAGGAGTAGAGTCCAACATCATTAGACTGACTGTGAGCACCCAGAACTTTGAAATCAAGATTAGTATCATTTAGATGATGCAATAGTCTGTCCAATTTGATGGACTATGAGATGAGGACCCAAATGCACACTTCTCAAATTTTCTAGAGATTTATGACTCTTTTAAGATAAATGGAGCAAATGATGTTACGATAAGGCTGTGGTTATTCCCATTTTCACTAAGGGCAAAGGCTAAGCAATGGTTGAATTCGATCCCATGATCATCACCTACTACATGGGATTAAGTGGCAGAGAAGTTTTTATTAAAGTATTTTCCACCTGTGAAGACTACTAAGTTGAGGAACGATATCTCCTCCCTAGGTTAATTCTGAATCACTATATGATACATGGGAGTGGTTTAAGGAGATGTTAAGATGATACCCACATCACGGTTTACCACTTTGGATGCAAATTCAAACTTTTTATAATGGGCTTAATTAGAACACAAAGTAGTCTATAGATGCAACAATTGGGTGTAATTTAAATAATAAAACATCAGAGGCAGCCTATGACCTTGTTGAGGATATGGCGATGAACAACTGTCATTGGTGCTCTTTTAGAGTAAGAATTATTAAGTCAGCAGGAGTGTATGAAGTGAACACAGTGGTGCAATTGGCAATCCAAGTGGAAGCATTCAGCAGAAAAATTGATAGACTAACAATTAATCCACAAGGTTAAGTTATACAATGTGAGGTATATGGGCTACAGCTTTCAGATCAAATTTTTCAAACAGTACAAACCAAACATGTGGATTATCTAGGGAATGATCATAAACCCCAAAACAATCTATGTAGCAACACATACAATCGGAGATGGAGGGATCACCCCAACTTCTCTCGGGGAAATCAAGCCAAGCAAGGAATAACCATCCATTGGGATTTCATCAATAAGCACCTCAACCTAAGAAATCTACTCTAAATGAGATGATGTTGAAGATTGCTTAAGATTCTTATGCAAGATGTCATCAAACAGAGGCTTCTATTTGTAACTTGGAGTTTGAGATGGTCAAACCATTATGTTAGTTTCTGAAATGGCAATCTTAAAGAGCGATTAATGGCAATTACCCTGAAGAGTGGAACAGGGCTCCCTAAAAAGGAAGGAGAAGAAAAGAAGGAGACTAATGAGAGTCAAGTAAAAGCTAAAGGTGAATGTTACCTTAAGAAAGTCAAGGAATATCAACCTGTCATCCCATACCCTACTAAAATGAAGAAAGATCAAATGGATGCAGGCCCTGTTTGGTGAATGGCTGATCAGCCAAAAATTTGGCTGATTGACCAATATTAGCTGATTGACTATGTCAATCA